>OMLB01062499.1:0-10134 GCA_900302555.1 Myripristis jacobus | reverse complement strand
AACAGCTTGCAAGCAGAAGATGAATTTCCATTTGTGGACAATAAAGATCTGTTCTGTTCTGATCTATTTTTAATCATTCTCTTATTGATTTTTGTTTTTTACTCTCCCCTGTCTGTGAAACACTCTGATTTGAAGTGTTATAAACATGAAGCACAGTATTGTTACTGCAAGGGACTGAGATGTTGTACTTCTTAAAATAAGATATTCTCATTATAACGCTGCCCTGTATATGCTGCTAAACCCGCCGAGTGCTTATGAGGTTGGATAAATATGCCTAGACTGAACATTTAAAAGAATTATGCTTCTATTCCTCTATAATGTGACATTTCAACCAAGTCAAAATCTTCGTGTTGGCATGTAATTACATAATGGACTGTCACTGTCTAATTACTTTACCTGTGGAAATTGGATCAGTGCCACTGAACTAATATGAAGTCGTAATAAATGAATGCCCTTTTAAAACATGATTATCACAGTAATGACTGTTACAAGCTACACGCTGTGATCTTTCCAAACATCAGTGAGTCAGCACAAAATAGTCTATACACTACTGCAATTAATAAGAAAAAGTGTATCCATGTTATAAATTATTTGTACCATAAACATCTCTACTGACAATATTAGTGGATGAGTTGGCAAAATGCTTAGAATGAAAAAAAAAACAATGCAAAATTTAAAACCTTAGGATGGCATTGTGCGCTATACTATGCAGCTGTAAGCCTTTGTGCATGTACAAAGGTGTTACTGTTCTTTGTTTGTTAACCCCTTCAAAAAAGCTTTGTGTGACGCTATTCTAAGAGAAGCCGCCTCTCTATGGTCTTTTTGGGGGGAACCAGCTCTAAATGTGGACAACCCTATGGGCTCTATGGGCTTCTATGGTATGTTGCTGGCTCAGGGTGTTTTCACAAAGGGGCCTCTGGTTGTCAGGTATAAAAAGGGAAGGCTTCGACCAGGTAGGCAGTCAGTTCAGCTCCAAGCTCAATCACAGCAGCAGCAGCAGCATCGCCTCCAGCGGCAGCTCAACAAGCGGCAATCATGACCTCCACCAACATGAACATGATGAGCAGGATCATCTTCTACGAGGACAGGAACTTCCAGGGCCGCTCCTATGAGTGCATGAGCGACTGCCCCGACATGTCCTCCTACCTGAGCAGGTGCCACTCCTGCAGGGTGGAGAGGGGCTGCTTCATGGTCTACGACCGCACCAACTTCATGGGCAACCAGTACTTCATGAGGAGGGGCGAGTACGCCGACTACATGAGCATGATGGGCATGAGCGATTGCATCAGGTCCTGCCGCATGATCCCCATGTACAGAGGCTCCTACAGGATGAGGATCTACGAGAGGGAGAACTTCGGAGGCCAGATGTACGAGCTGATGGACGACTGCGACAACATCATGGACCGCTACCGCATGTCCAACTGCATGTCCTGCAACGTGATGGACGGCCACTGGCTGATGTACGAGCAGGCCCACTACAGAGGCAGGATGATGTACTTCAGGCCCGGAGAGTACAGGAGCTTCATGAACATGGGCATGGGAGGCATGAGGTTCATGAGCATGAGGCGCATCATGGATTCCTGCTACTAGATCAGTCTTCTTGACTCTTGTGTGCAGATGAAGTCATGTTAATAAAATATTCATAACATCAAAGAAATTACAGTGTATTTCTTCTGTGGTTTGTGTGTAATTAATCACTGTATATTTATTATAGGACTACATCAAGATAAACACACGTGTGCCATACATCTCAGAAAATGTGTTTTAAAACTATACAATCAGCGACAGGGATGCAAACAGTGGCAAGCACACTTAAATTCAATTTATCCCTCTTTTTAACTACCACTACATCCCTGTCATATCTGTTGTATGGTTGGGGCTAGTGGTTACGGCACCATTTCTAATATAAAAGACAGGAATCTCCTCTTAATGCTCTTATCAGGATGAATAAAGACCTTCATCCCATCATTCAAAACAGCCCTCCCCTGTGTAACAACACTGAGCTGCAGCAATATTTAATATACTTTAGTGCATTAACAAGAATAACAGAAAATAACCAAAAACATTAAACGTCCTCTCAAGAACAGGTGTTGAATGTTTTTCAGGGGAAAAAAGAAAAACAGTATTCTTGGTAGGCAATCATGCAGAAGTCGTCATCGTTGAAATACGCCTGCCATGTGGTCAGCTGGTTGAGAAAACTGGCAAGAATCTCCTCACGTTGTGAATCATACAGGCTACAGTACATTCTTGTGTAAGGGCAATTCTAGATATATTTTTGTTAAAAATCCTTGCACTCAGCCACCTCACACGATTTGCAAGAGTCCATATACCCATTAAAATAAGAAACAGTGAGCAAAAACAATGGCAAGTCCAAAATAGAAATGAGGGGTGAACACACAGAAACAAGAATAATAATGATCGTTTGTCCTTTTATTGGAGTACCACCACTGATATGTAGTACATCTGTAAGCTTTTCTTTTTTCTTTTCTTTTCTTTTTTTTTTTTGATAGAAATCTCCCAGGCCATCTGTGAGAATATTTCTTTCTACACTGCCATATAATTTGATTCATATAACCTAAATCAAAGGATTTTTTTTAGTCATAGCTGTTCAACAGATCTGTCTAAATCAATTTTCTACTCAAGATAAAAACTGTTGTCTCTGGAGATATTACAACTTTACACCTCTTCATTGATTATGAGACCAGTGATATTGATGGGAGAGTGTTGTACTTTCGAAGAACTAGATAGGGATTTTATGTCAATGAAGTATCTACCTAGGGGTCTGTAAATCACTTAATAGCTTGTCTAAGAGTCACTGGTGGAATATAAATGACTCACGTCTTGGCAGTGTCTCACCTAACAAATACTGTCTGACAGACATGTTAGGGATAAGAAAATTTTCTCAGCTGTTCCAGAGCAAACCTTCAATGTCTCTACAACTTTTTTTTTTATGAAAGTCTTATTGTGTGCAAACAGGAATGCAGCCACTTAATTGGCTTCAATTATTCAATTTAATCAGATGTGCTTGAAAAGGTAGTCAGGAATCACTAATGAACACAGAGTATATTTTTGGTATGATGGCCGAAGAGGGAACCCTGCACGACTAACCAATTTCTTTCAAAAATTTACACTTTACCTAAAGAGTAAAATGTTTTTTGTCAAAAAAGCACATTAGCTACAATAAAAAGGTCAATTTACAGTCAATTAACTTTGATTTCTTAGGATAGAAATGTACTACATTTGATACTTTTTACATCAACAAACAGTAAAACATCCATTCATTTGTTTTCTCTATCCACATGTTCCTTTTCAGTGAGGGTGGATCCTGGATCCCACCCCAGCATGCACTGGGCAGAGGGCAGGTCATCATCAGTGGCAGGGCTAATAAAGATAAAAGACAATCACATTCATGTCTATGGCATTCTGGATATACAGGTTCACTTGACCTGTGTATCTTTGGACTGTGAGAGGAAAACCCAACGAAACCCAACATGCAAACTCCACACAGACAGAGCCGGGAACTGAACAAGAAGGACCTTTGAGTTCGCTTTTAATTCACTCTGCTGTGATTCGCAGTGCTGCCCATTAAAGGTAATATTTATGTTACTGTACCTAGAGCACAAAATGACCATAATATATCAGCAGGGGTTCATAGGTGGTGTCGACCGGTGGTAATCACTCCACTGTTATACCAATGGGAACTGAGAATTCAAGCTTTCAAAACTGAAAGTCTGGCTGATACGCTGTTCGGATAAAAGTTCAGTACATCCCAGGGAATTATGATTGACCTTTGCAAGTAGCTCAGTGGCTAAAGGGTGTTGTGTGTCTGTACATTCATCAGACTGCTGCAGCTGACAGGAACAGGGCAGTGAGAGAGGCTGAAGCAGGGCGGGGGGCCGAGGCTGACAAGATACTGTTGTCCGATGAACTTATGCTGGTTGTCATTAGATGATACTAAAGAGTCGGTTGTACCGACTGTTCCTTTAAAGCCACACAGGTCGGGCTGGATTTAAAGTAACTCAATCTGAGATTTAATTTCTTTCTTTCAAGAGCAACCTTGCCAATAAAGTAGAAATATGACCAACATAAAGGTTGCAACCAAACAACACCAAACAATAAAAAGCAAAAAACAAATGAGCACTGAAAGTTTATAATTACTTGAATTTATGAGTCCTTGCATTGTGAATAAATAGAATGATTATCTGAGCCCCACGTATATATAAACCCCATTTATTTGCAATTCACAACCATAATGAAAGCATAAATTCATACATAAGCCATGTGTGGAGGCTTGATCTAAGCTAATTGTAGTCTGATGTTATTACCTGGTAATATTTCCATATTCCATTTCCATACATCAAAAAAATATTCCACTGACAGTCTTTCACTTTGACAGGGGCAAGAGTGTCTTCAGTGTTTCACCAACACCTCAAAGGGCTCACAAAGATATTCTGGCAGAGGTCACGCTTGATAGTGGCCCCCACCGCCCCTCTTCCCTCTTGAACAAGCCCTCTCTGCTACTATGGACCACTTTGTCTGGGTCATTGACATAATTCTTTTGGCTTGCCCCGCTGCTCCTGCCGTGCTTTCTCCTTTACTCATGCTGTTATCCTTGGTGCGGGACGACTGCTTTTCGTCTGGCCTAATCAGTGCCCTCAGTCTCTGCAGCCTGATCTGTCAAGACTGCTGAGCTCTGGGAGGCAGTGGCAGCTTGATACAGAGAGAAGGCTTGTTGGCAGATAGATGACTGCACATGACGCATGATCCCTGCAGAACCTCATAACACAGGCTGCTGGCCGCATTAGCTGTACATGTAGAAAGAAAAAAAACACTAATTGGTTGGCATAAACTGCACAACTGCTAATCTGATCATAGGAAAGCCATTTATGTCTTATTCAATAAAACTACACATCTCCATGAGCTTAATAATGTGCTAATTAGTGTGTCCGTGTAAAAACTGAGGACAGCAAACTCCTCTGGTGGTAATTCTCCCGACTAATTTTGGTATGTTGTCAAATAATTGCAGAGAATGCATATTTGTGAAATATGGCGAGGCATTCCAAGTTGCTCTACTTGATGTCAGCCACTGGGGGGCTCTACTTCAAAGCTACTGTTAATCATACTGTAAGGCCAGCATAAGCCCGGCCTCACCCCTTCAAAGATGTGTGGCATCAAATGAAAAAGCAAATATATCCTTTGTCAAAACGGAGAGACACTTACAAACATAAAATAAGCAGTGAAATAAGCGGCCAAACCCTTTGTGTCAATGGCTCATAAATTGTCAAATGCAGACTGATTGTCTTGTCAAGAGGTTTGACAGGCAGGACAAACTGTGTTACAGAAACAAAGTAGTCAGAGTCTAGCGCAGACTTTTTCCACTGATCCGGCCAGGAAAATAACTCAAAAAAGCCTTCCGCACAACAATAGCATGGTACGTATCTAATGGACCCTTTATGTCCAGACATGTTAGATCAAACTGCTGGCATGGGGGTGAAAGGTTTGATGAGACTTGGCAAGCCTCAGTGCTCTGGGTTTAGGATCCTTTGTCTGCTGGGATCTGTAAGAGCACTATTTTGCGTGCGTGCATGTGTGTGTGTGATTTTGGAGGAACAGTATGTATAGAAATTTATATGCAGTATACACTATATATAATGTGTTTTATATTTCCATGGAATATCAAAGGATGGGTTAACACAAATCTAACATGTATAAAGGTGAAGCTGAGGGTGAAAAGGGTGTTTTTCTGATAGGCAACCAGATTTAAATACATTAACTACAGATAATTATGAAACTTGAAATAACTTGAGTTAGTTTCACAGACACAAGTAGTCTGTATTAAAGAAAAATGAAGTCAAAATTGCAAGAAAAGGTTCAAATACCACGGGGTTTGCCATGATTTATTACTTTGGTGACACTTTGGTGGAAGAGCAATAGTGGGAGAGTGAGAAAGTGAAACATTTTCATCAAAAATAATTTGAAAGATCAACAGATTATTACATGATAAGGGTGTGACTGAAACAACAATACATTACATTTAGCAGTACACAAGGCAATCCTTTCTGCCGTAATCCAGACATTCATACAGAAGACTCGTGCATATATATGAAATATTATGTCCTCTGTGGTCACAAACAGGGATTTTAGAGGACAGATGCAGAAATGTACAGGGTCATCAGACAAGCAGCACCATTCACCAGAACCAAGTCTGAGTGTTACAGTCTTGAGTGTATCACAGAGGTTATCAAATGGACGCTTTCCACCACAGATGTTTCGCTGAATGAGGCCGCACGGCAGCTCCAGTGATTTCTGCAATCCCAGATCCCGGGACGGCTGATTCTGCTGGCTCAAAAGAGCCCGCTAATCAGATCAGAAACTGGACTGTAGCAGCAAACAATTTAGCTGCTGATTGAAACAAAGTAAGTGCTGTCATGAAGCTGTTACCAGCTCATTAATATCAGCCTAAGGCATATACAGAAATTATCAACCTTCGTGAGGGCTATGCGAGACTACTGACGTGTCAGCAATGTTCCTCGGGGGATTCAAAGTACACAGCATCTCGTCAGTGGACATTTACAATGTCCAAGTTTCAAAAGTTTGATTTATTGCTGTAGAAGAGACGATGGTGCACCTCCTTGCTGAGGGGCAAGTGCTGAAATAAAAAGTTATTTCTGATATCTTGGTGTTGGTTTTCAATGATAAAACTGCCGAGGCGTACATAAAAATTCCTATAATTTCCCTGTGACACATTTTTGGAAGTGAAGCACACTGAGACAACCTGGTTCAAAAGGTGTCCAAAACACTTGTGGGCAGAAAACCCAACCACTACAGAGAATACTATGATAAAAACAGGCCCTTTCGAGGAAATTCAAAATGCCTGCACGCTGTCAGTATCCGTCTATTTCAAGTTTACCGAGAGATTTTGAGGTCAATAGAATAAGACTTAAGATGCAGCCATGAAGCATCAAAATGGAGAAAGCAGACAGGATCAACAAACTGGTTAAAAGGTTTGTTCTGTCTGTTTCTGGACAGTAGCAGAGAGGACAATGAAGAACTACACTCCATAGTGAACAAAACCTCCCGCCTGCTCGGTGCACGGTTGCACGCATCATGCATGTTTCGTGCTGAATGACATCCAACTGCACGATGCTTCCCGACACACCGGCCCCAGTGTCAGCCAAACAGGAGGGTGAGGCTGAAGCGGGGCGCCTGTGCTGCTGACACGAGCTCTGCTCTTACATTCCCGTGCTCCGGCCTGACGTACACACCAGCTGAACACATCTCTGTACCTGCTGCTCGTATGAGTCAGAGTATTCAGTATTCATGGACATATTTCTGCACTTATGCAACCTCTGTCTATTTATCTATCTATGTAAGTAGATATAGATGTAAGTATAGGTATAGACATATAGCTATATATCTACATCTGTGTGTCTGTGTGTTTAGAAAAAAACAACACATTGTCGTCTGTGCCCAGTACATGGTATCTTCATCTGGAGTTGTAATTAAGATGCTGCTATTAATGTATTTATGTAGTTCTACACATTTAGACACTTCCTGTACATATGTATGGGCTTCTGAAAACCTAGTGGTGAACAAAATTTTTTTTTTCCCTCATGATGGTGGGATTGATGGCTGTGTTGTTCACTGCCTTATTTAAAGGTGACAGTTTGAATTCAGCCAAAGTAAAGCCCATGTTGATCAAGGGATGTGTATGATCATATGTCAGAATTTCAGCAGTAATCATAAAGAAAAATTGGGTGAATTTTTGGATTTTCAGGCATGAAAAATTAAGGTACACATTGGCGCAGGTGTGCCTTGCTCTCTTTTGTCAATCAAAACTACATGACAATTTCTGTTTTTTAATACAGAACACATACACATAACAAAATGCATAGTTACACTCCAAATTCATTCATCACCCAAACACAACATAACTATCAGAGTCATGCACAAAGTAAACACAAAATACAAGCAAAACACAATACAGAACAAGACAAATTATGCAGACTCATGCACTTTCCGGAAAACAAAAACTTTCCCCATATCTCTTTCATTTCCTGACCTCCCACACCCTCCTATTTACCATAATTTAAAATGATGTTGCTTTAACCTTGCCTGGCTAACACTACACTCTAGAGACTATCTCTAAGTAGTGACAGCTCCTCGCTGTCCCACCCAGTCGGCGTCAGCCCGGCTGGCTTTAACCAAAAAGGTCCGTCCATTCTTTAAATCCTGGCGCCTTGGAGCTCTTGCAACACTTCAGGACCAGTCAGGGCATTATTTATACACCCAACCCTGTATTTTAAATGTTGCCTTGTTTATTTTGCTGAGTATTTTGTCTTTACTGTATTGCAGTGACATGGTATTTGATTGACATTTTGTTGTGAATTTAGTGCCCTGGGATTATCCCACACAACACAACAAAACGAAGGGAAGGAAAGGAAAGGAATGAAAAGGATGAAAAGGATTGGGAAAAAATGAAGCAAAACAAAACAATGCCATTTGCCAAAGACCTCTCCCCCGACAAACTTGTTTTGTTTTGTAGGTATGGGTGATGTAACCCCAAGGCCGTCCCGTACATTGTTGTTCCACAGCTGTAAAATTGGACATTTCCATATTTGATGTAACAGAATCTCTTGTTCGCTGTCATCTCCAATATTATTGTTTTGTTTGAATCCACATTCTGTACAACACAGAATGTGAATGTGAAATGAAATAAAACCTCTGAAAAGGTTTTAATTTAACCCTCTACTTCTGCTTTTGTTTTTTTAATTCCTAGATGTATATTTCAAATACACGTGATACACTGTGTAAATGAGACAGCTTCAGAGTTGCTGTGAGGTTATTTTTTTCACTTTAACAGAGCTGGGCTAACAACTCTCATAGACTTCAAGTCTTTATGCTAAGCTAACACAAAATGCTATCCACTGGAATTGAACCACTGGATGTGCAGAGGTGTCAAACATCTTGTCTCAGTCTGGGAAAGATGGAAAACGGGTATTTTTCCCAAAACGCTCGAGTATTCCTTTTAAGGTGTCCTCTGAGGTATCATGTGAAGTCTAAACCAAAGCTGACAGGACTCTCAGGAAGCTCCACTCCTCAAGGTGGACATCACATTACAGCTGACAGTCAAGAGCACGATTATTTGAAGTAATAACACGATATCTTTCTTGGACAATCTTTTACAGTATCAGTATTTGCCTTACAGCTCCAGAGACCACTAATCTGCCAAAGTAAAGAATAATGCTAATTTACAGTAGGTTTTCTCTGGGGTTCAGGCCTCTCTCAGTATGAACTGTGACAGAAACCTAATCCTAACAAGTGTGGCAGCCCTGGTTCATGAACAAAACACAAACTATATCAGTGCATTAATGTCTTGGCTCTATGACATGTCCTGTCCTTATATTAAATAGGAACTGAAGAGTAAGGCTCTCCAGAGAAAACATAAGTCGCAACTTGAAAACTGATTTTTATTAAAATAATATGATGGCTGTCCAGTCAATCTGCAATGGTTTAGAGTCACACTGAACTCTGAACCCGCTCTCAAGCTCCCACAGGGCATTATCTGGCACACTGCTTGGGACAAAAACCTTAATGTAATATTTTTGGGCATTTTAGTATTTAATGTTGAATTCCACTGTCACACGCTGAAACTATACTGAACTGCTTATGGCAATTGAAGGAAGCAGTCGAATTTCTTACCTCTTAAGACTTTTGACCACCTCCAGCCTCCCATATAAAACTACTGTTAATAATGAATTACTTATTTACTTCCTTATTGATGCAACATGAGAAAGCTGCCAGAAGGAATGGAGGCCATCCACAATGATCTGCTGCAAATCTGTCAGCCTGCACACCCGTTTATGGGGTATAATATTCAAGAAAAAAAAAATGGATAACCCGCACTTGCCAAAGTCTGTCTGAGACAAACACAAACAGGCCAAGAATGTAAGGCAGTGCTGACATATTACTGTTGACTTGGAGCATGAGACGGTCATAGGGCTGATGTGATTTGTTTCCAATGTCATGCTTTCTTAGCAACGACCAGACTTTTGATTTCAAATGGAACTCAGCCTTGGCAATATCAAATCATTTGGACTGCACTGTGTTTTTTAAAATTGAGATTAGACAGCT
>OMLB01062498.1:0-19433 GCA_900302555.1 Myripristis jacobus | reverse complement strand
TGTATTTACATCTCTCTCTCTCTCTCTCTCTCTCTTTCCCTCTCTCTCTCTCCCTCTCTCCCTCTCTCTCTTCTCCTCTTTCTCACCACTCTCCATCCCCGGCACTGCTGCTTTGACCAGAGACTCTCAGAGCAAAACAAACAGTGCACCATCCACATACTCACACACAGCAGAGAGCGCTGCTGCCACTGCTGCTTCACCCCTCTGTCTTACTTACACACACACACACCTACACACACACACACACACTCTACTCTCTACACTCTAATTACAAACACCCACTCTTGCCCTGAAGACACAGAGGAGGATACAGCAGGAATGTGACTGAGGAGTAGCGTGTGTGAGCATCATCTGAAAGCATCCACCTGGAGGAGGACTCTTTGGGGCTGCAGCAGGTGAGGAGCATGTTGATATGTGGAGCGTCTCTCTCTAATTTCATTCACTGCGCTGTGCCGCGTGCCGCAGCGGCCGCCGTCTCTGTTGGCGTGGCATCACTGGCGTCTCTGCTCGGATCTTCAGTCGGTGGGCTGCTGCACATGGATCCGCCAAACAGAGACCGCAGCTGCTGAATCTCCTCAATGCGCCGCTGAAGAACAATGAAGCTGAAAAGATGATGTTTGTGGGGCTGGGTTGTTTCACGCTGAATGGATGCCAGCTGAGTGAAGTGTTGTTAGGATGCACTGCAGTTAGGCAACAACCAGAGAGAGAGAGAGAGAGGGGAGGATGATTACAGTGCAGTGCATGTGGACTGCACAGCAGGAATGTGCTGTACATGCCAATACCATCTTAGACCCTCTGCACGGTGCTAGGAATTGCCGTTAGACTTTGTGCAGATGTGTGGCCAATAAGAGAGACTGGCGGCACCGGCTTGTTTCTGCTTTCCGTGTGAAATGTTAAGTAAGATGCTGCCGAGCACTTTGTAGTTTCAGCTCAAGCGGCAGATCAAAGTTTATGCGAGGGAGGCTGATTCCCACGCACTCAGCATGTCAACACAGCGGCAGCGGTGGCTGCACGTTGTGTTGACTGCTCCTTTCCTTTTCCATGGACAGTCAGAATAATGTAAACACTTCTCTGTTAATAATTCATATGGTTGCTGTTTATGGAATAGCCTTTTTTTTTTAATCTAGGATCCTCTGAGAGGGAAGGTTAAATATGTTAACAAAGGGCAATTTGTACTCATGTATGCACAAAAACACACACACTCATGCATGTTGTATGCACAGATTTTTACACACACACACAGAGATGAGCACACTTACTCACACATGCACGTACACACATGGACACAGGTGGGTCCACACAAAATTAGAAACATTTATATCTCTATGCACATGTAGTATTATGTGAATTTATGCATATGTCAATACACACACATTTCATGGACAAATGAGCATAATAACAATTTCACACATCTATGCACCTACCCACCTTTTTTACGTAAATGCATTTCAGAGCTTTCGGTGAAATCAGTGAACAGAGATGTGGGAGAAATTGTGCAGCCACTTGTTGATGCAAGGATTCGCTACCCGGTAATTGGGTCAGAAAATGTGAATGCCTCAGTGCTGCTGGGAAGCATGCACGCATCAGTGACACTGCAATAGCAATACACACAAACAAACACACACATAAAGGGAAACCTAAAATTTGTGGGGAAAAAAAATCATAAAAGTCCTTGAAATGAGAACAGTGGAGAACAGTGATGCTTTTCTACACTGAAATCTGCAACAAAGAGTTAAATGGTGACAGTATGACTTTGTGCTTTGACCAATATCATTTAAAGACCTCATGCATTCCCTACCAGTCAAACCATTCATCCCATACCATTCACTACAGTGGGAAATTCTGCCTTCAAGCACGATGCTGCCTCTGGTTTCAGGCCCTCTGCCAATCTGATTACATGATTGCAACTATCTAATTACTAAAGCGCAGCACTGTGAAATACAAAATGACACTCGCCCACTTTTGATTTTCACCTCTGGAAAGAACAGAATCGCTGATTTGGCGCCTAAAGAACTGGCAGGTCAACATCTGCTTTTGGAGGTAAGACACACTGCTGTTGTCTTCCATCTCAAGCAGCACCTGCAGGTAACAGCCCCAAAAAATATGTTTTAACCAGCTATGAATCGACCTAAAATAACTTTTTTATTATTATTCTTATGGGTTTTGGTGCTTGAAGATAGTCAGGATGGTGTTTCAGAGGCGTTTCACTGACTAGCTACAATTTTTTGGCATGAAAAGAGCCAACTTTAAAGATATTGAGTTTTAGCCCAGAACATCAACTATTGATGGCTTCGGTCTAAAAAAATGTTGGTACGAGTATCAGCCTTCAAAACCCTGATCAAAGCCTAGTCAGCGAACTTGTGTGGTTCATGCAGGGCTATTTGAAAAGTCGCACCAAGACAAGATGTGAACACACCATGTATCATCAGAGAGCTTGGATGTCAGAATTTGCCACTTTTTTTTCCCCCCTTGTAAATGACATTTCTCATTTTCCTCACTTGGTGGAAAACATTTCATGACTGTTGGATCAAGCCAATCAATTGACAGTGCAATGTAAATCTCAACTGTTTTGTTTTTCCAAAAATGAAATGTTATTTTCCTGTCTCCACCTGAATCACATCCACCTCTGCAGTATCTGACTCCTCTGCTCACTTTAATTCGTAAGAGATAATTCACTGACGAGGTGTGTGTGTGTGTGTGTTGTGGGGGATTTTAAATGCATGACGCTTTGCACCACTCGATGCAAAGCGCCTCAAAAACCCTTTAACACACACGCCTCAGAGTGGATTATCCTGCTTATTACATGGGTCCTTGCCAACAATAAGAAAGAGAGATATTAATCTAGCTCTGAAAATAAAGGTCAGACAGTCAAACAGCGGAGATCCTGTCAGCTTATTTGGCTCAGGTGGAGTTGTAGACATCATGGATCTGCTAAAATGGATTAAACATGGCACAGATTAACACATAAATGACTCACCGACATCAGAGTAATCAGTGCAGAAAATAATCAGAATTATTTTGAAGCAATCGATATTTTCAAACAGGGTATTTTAAATCGCAGTTAGCTCAGTGCTTAAATTTCAGGTTGTTTCTGTGGTTAATAGGGTTCATTTTATGGCCAACATGTGAATTTGGAGCAGTGACTGACATTTGCGTCACACAGTTTGAATGCACACCCTCCAGCCAATCAGAAACGTGTATTCAATCAGACTATGGTACATACATTATGAAGAAAAAACGCCTCTAGATTCTGCGTCATTGCTCTGCACTCCTTTACTTGTTTTCTGTCCCAAACACTGTGCAGTATGTGCTCTTTACATGCATCCTCATGTATTATTCAGAAATATCCCTATATGCATGATTTAACAGTGCAGCACAATGCAAACACAGTATTACAATGGAAGCAGAAGTTACATAGACTGCAAATCTAATAGTAAATGGGACGGTGGATGATATAACCATTTTCTAGTAATTATAACCAGATTTCTCATCATGAGGATATGAGGATTTGGGCCTATGAAGCTCAGTGGCACCAATACTGCCAATGTTGGAGGCTCTACTCTCACTGAGGATTAGTTTAATCACTGTTACGATCCATGGAGGACAGATCGGGCCCAAGGTCTGAAATCATTAAGTACAAATATAACAAAACTGTAAATAAATAGATCAATTAATATGAATAAGGAAATAAATAGCAGTGGCCATAAATGAGGAAAATAAATGCGTCAAACAATCCATTAAACTAAGAATGGTCATATATATGGTCATGTAGTTCCCCTGTTCTGCATGATGATGGAGCTGTGTCAGTCAAACACACATGGGCGGTGTTTAACACACGTTTTTACTTTTACTTAATTTGCGTTTGTTAATCGATTGATATATTTATTCATGCATTTCTAAGTAGGGCTGACTCAGTCCCAGATACAGTACAGACTAGTTTTAAATATTAAAGACTCATAAATACTTAATGCAAACTGGAATGTCAGTACCAGAATGACAAGTTCCTACAACAACTTGGGGGGAAAAAAAAGTTGTTGTTGGTTGGAGAAAAAGGGGGAAAAAAGGATGTTTTTGTTCATCTTGCAGGAAACAGCGCCCTGTAACAAGTTGAGACGGGAAATCTAGTTTGTCCACAAAGAACAAAACAACTGATTTTCCTGTTGATGCCTAATTTCTGACCTGTTTTTAATGCATGATCCCCTGTTTGATATCCATACCCAGCCGTGTCTGATTCAGCCACATGCTTGGTGCCTTTACCCGGCTCACGATCAATATCATGATCATGTCCGGGCCCTGGCATGTGCAGCTGGGTCTGCGGCTGTGCGCGGTGCAGATAAATGTTCTGTTGTTGCAGCGTTTGACAGGCCAGTGTGTGCTGCTGGCCGGGGGATGCCGGGCAGACGCAGAGAGGAGGCCTGAACACGATGACCAGCCAGGACAAGTGGGTCACGCTGACCCCGGCCGAATTCTCCCTGCTGCAGGAGTACGCTCAGTGTGAGTACCAGCCGCTGACTGTGATCGCGCCCGTCCATGTCTGACTGAGTTTATTTGGCTGTTTGTGCGCATCTTGTAGATCCATATGTGTGGATTTGTGCTCTGTAATGTGTGTGTGTGTGTGTGTGTGTGTGGCCGTGAACAGCAGATTGTGTTTTAATGGTAAGACTGCCTCAACAGAATTCAATAAACAGTGTCAACTTCCCTGCTGTTTCTGACTGGGAGCTGATCATTTCACCACTGATTGGTCTGAACCTTAACATTAACTTGTTATCTAGCCAACCATTCAGGGTAACCAGCATGTGGTCAGGGCAAGAAAACTGGACTAGGTATCAGTAAAAATACCACCACAAGTGAAGATAAATTAAATAAATATCTAAAGTATGAATCAATAAATAAATAGCAGTCATTTTATGCTTTTACTTTCACTTAATTTGTGTTTATTCATGCATTTCTAAGTATGGCTGACGCAGCTCTACGTATGAAACTGGCATCAGAAGTGACTTAAAGTTGGATGTTAACATTCACAGGTATTGCTCTGTTAAACTGAATAAAAGCTAAAAAACAGCTTTTTGTTCAGTTTACAAGCTAGACTGAGGACCAAAGCTAAAGACAGGATGGTTTCTTTGTTATGATAACCTGAATTTGGATTTTTTTAAATTTATTTTTACCTTGTTAGACTATTACATAACATCACTCAACAATTTTTCTCAGGTGTTTCACTGGTTGTCAGGAGATTTGTGAGGCAGCTACAAAGCCTCTATGAACATAAGTATATAATATTGATGCTCCGGTTGGAGTATTTTTACCTGATAAAAAGGCTGTTCTTTCATGCCGTCTGACCACACTACTAAACTGCACAGAACAAAACGGCGCCGGCCTTGCTACCTGCGTACTACACACCGCTCAAGTGTGTCGAGGTTTTTCTGCCCGGAGCTGCAGTTCAACATCACGGCCACACTCGCTCCCCATTCAGAAAACCTGACGAGTTTTTAAATGTTGTTCACTTCTGGAGTGTGAGGCTGCCGCCAGCGTTTCTCCTTTGAACGTGAGATGCTCAGTAGAGACAGGCTTCAGAGAGGAGGAGGGAGTTTTGGGTGGTTTTGAAGCCACAAATTAATCATTAGCCATTTCCTGCCATTTGTGTTAGAAATGCAGCTTTTGAAAAACAAATTTAGGCACTTATATTCTACACAACATGTGATCTTTTTTCAAAGCGCTGGTCAATGTGAAACTCTTGAACTCTGTCTGTGAGGCCCTGCTGTCGATGTACCATTTGCCAGAGTTGGTTGTTGCTATGTGAGTTATCGCTGGATCTCTGCAGAAGACAAACCCCTGAAACTTTTAACACAGTTGTCAAATAATGTGCTGCTGATATGATCTGCAGGCCCTGAGCAGACACTGCCCCGAGGCAGATATACAGCCCATAACTCAACATGTTTGTGTTTAATTTCACACTGTGCAGTGTTCCCATCCTTAATCCCTGAATTTCCCCTGAAGCATTTGTATTGGTGGTAAATTTTCAGGTCTGTCAGCTTGGCGAGATGGAAAGTTAACGTGGGTTTTGTACCTACAGTAATTCACTTCATGTCACACACACAGACGTACATGCATACAAATGCACACACAACCAAACGCACATGCACATGCATACACACAGGCTTCTCCAGTGCTTTGCTCCAGCAGCATCACACCACCCATTTACGTACAGTAGTAGCATCCAGCAACACTGTGTCTGCTGAAAGCCGCAGTCTGATCCACCTCACTGTGGCGTGTAACTGAAAAAATCACTCCTTAAAATGATAAAACTTTGACTTTGCCAAATGTAGGATCCTCTTGTTGATTCCTCAAGCTCAAGCTGCTCAGGCACTGAGGCTGTCTGCTGCTGTTCGGGCTGCGAATGATTCATTCTCAGCACAACAAATGGCTCCCCTGCTCACCAGACTGTGTTCTGGATGCCCGGAGTTTATGTTATGCTCCAAGATGTTGACACATTTCATCACTTGAAACAGCACCAGAGATGGAAAAAGTGACGATACCTGCCGGGCTGATGGCGGGATGTTGTGCGCCGCCCACGCAAACACGCGGCTTTGGGGAGCTTTGAACGCACAAAGCAAGTCGCAGCAGCATCGTTTGTGGGAAGAATTACACAGAAGTCTGCTAAAACGCTGCAGAAAAGCAACGGAGTCATGAATTATCTAAGTTTCTCAGATCGCTCCGAGTGCTTTCTGCGGTAGCTGTCCTTACACAATAACAGGGTAGAGGCAGTGACTGTTGAGCAAAATGTATCTCGGCGCTAATTTCAGCAACAAACTCTACATCTCGGTGGCATTTTAGCCGGGGGCGCCTTTATTAGCCATTCACAGTGCCATGTCCGAATCTAAATAATTAATGCTTTACGCCCAGGATCTCCTACGGGCAAAGTGTTTCACTTGGCAATGACATTTGTCCCTTTAATTGCTTCGTGCCTGGTGACAACAATGTTTCTGCCTCTCCTGCTCTTTCTGGCAGATGCTATGTCGACAAGCCAATCAAGTTTTTGCCGCTGACTCTGTGTTTTTTGAAAATATTTACGTCCGCCTCGTGGACGGCAAAGGCGTCGGTTGAATCACACGAGAGAATTTTCCATAAACCGGAGAAAACTCGAGCTTCACAACAGAGCTCGATATGAAAAGAGCGCGAGGCTGAGAGGCAGGGAGCACGATGAAAAAGCGAAGGAACAAGAGAGCGAAAGTGACTTTATGTGTGTGTGTGCGCGTGTGTGCGTGTGCACGTGTGTGTTTGCAGTAGATAGAATTTGGATAATTGTGTTTCAACAAGCTCAGGGAGAGTCTTTGTGCTCTGTGCTGCTACAGGTTATAAAATATCCCATTCTCTGCAGCACAACAATGGGCATCACATCTCCTCGCCCTCCCTCCTTCAGTCTCCCTTCATCTCGGCTTCTATCTCTCCCTCCCTCCCCATTAAAGCGAGCTGTGCACACTTTCATAACATTTTAATGGCGGTACGCCTAGCCAGGCACCTAGGGCCTGGCGCAAAGCAATTAGAGCTTCTCTTTATTTGATATAATGGCTGATGTGGGTTGTATAGCAGAGCGCTGCTTTACAGAAGGAGAATTATTTTACCTTTCAAGACAATGTGCAGCAGATCCTCGTGATGGTGAACCTTAAAAATGTACTTGGTCCTCTGATTACTGCGTGGAGCACCGTGGTTAAGTCATTAGGCTGAGTGGGAGAATATGTTGTTATTCAGCTGTGCTTTCTGGCTGTGACAGGCGGTCATTGAATACATAATCAGTCCGTCCTGTAATGGTTTTGGGAGGACGATCTGTTCGGTGAAGATGGTCAATGATGATAATCCACCCTGAGACCGATGTAAAACATTTATTCCTACGCGTGACCTGTGCGGTGCATAATGAGAAAATCATTGATCCTGAGCACAGCCATTAAGGCAAGAGGCTGCAAAGGTGAAGAAAAAAACAAAACACAAAAATGTGTCGAGGAGCTACTCTTGATGATCAAAAAATAGCAAAATAGCAGAATGAACTCTCAGTGACTTACAGAATAGTGGCCATGAACACCGTCTTACATTTATTTTATGGATATTTTGGTGTAAAATTGATGCCACAGCTAATTAAAGGAAGTTATTTCTTTTTCTTTTTCTTTTTTTTTTAGCACTTCTGCTTCATTAGACAGTCACAGTGGGGACAGGAAAGACAAGGGCAAATGGAGCAGATTCAAACCCATTTCACCGCAGTTAGTATTACATGCTACATGTGCTACACAACGAGCCACTGGGGCGCCCTGCTACTTCTATTTTCTTTTACAGACGTGATGCAGACTGTGCACGACGGACCATATGGCCTGATTCCTCTTGGGACGTTTGGCTCGAAGCCTGATGGAAATCAAAGACAACCTGAACACAGTCTCAATTCAGTGCGCGCACTACAAAAGTGACCTCTGCCCTGTAACGGCAGTAGAGACACAGCCGGGGGAGGCAGACATCACATTTCCCCGACTGTAATGTAAGACTTGTAAGACTTTACAGCACAGTTTCAGGGAGTTTGAGATGAGTCTGAAAGAGAGAGAGGGGGGGAACTCTATTCTTCCCTCCGTTTTGCTCAACTTACCTGGAAATCTGAACCACCAGCGCACCTGTTCACACTCAGCAACATGTAATATGACCTTAGTTATGCACATTTTCAAGATAGAGCGGTGCTGGAGGAAGAAGTGATTGGTCGAGCAAACAAAAAACAATATTTTTGGAGCAAAGTGACATGAGACTGAAGCAAAGAAAGCAAGAGGTGAGAGAGGAAGAGGCTAATGAAGACTACATAGCATTCAGCCCATGCCGCGTTAAGTTGTCTAGCCAGTCAGCCGGCTTATCTGACCCTGCAGGCTTAAGGCAGCCATACTAACCCATAGTTATTACAGCAATGTTGAATACTTGATTCAGATTTGGTCAATTAAAGCATTTTTGCGGTTATTTCTGAATATCTGCACGTGGGTGTCAAGGCGGTCGCCGAGCTGCGACCTCATTACCGTATGTGTCCGTTCCGAATGAACGAGCTCCACCAAAGAAAGTCTTGCTGCATGCGTGTTATGAAAATCTCAAATCAGGTTCGCTTTATATGCCCGCTAACTGGCCATCATGGTCGGCTGTGGGCTTGCAGGAGGCTCCTTGTCGGGTGTTGCGCGCGGCTCTGACTCACAAACGGGGTGCAGCTCTCCCTGCAGGGATCCAGACCAAATATACGATCTGGTCGGGGTGACGGGGCTTCTCTGCACAGTTGTAGCTCTCAGAGATGCTGACAAAGTCCAAAATAAGCACCGCCACAAAGAGAGCTTTTGGTTTTGGTTTGCTGCAACCTCAATCACTCATAGGGAGACTTGTTTGCATTATTTATCTGTCATTTCTCAAGAGGCGGAGAAAATAATTTGCAGCGGACAGCACGTTTTGCCCCGGTTGTTTGAGTTGTTGATCCCTAAAGACAAACTTGATGAGTGGCAATTGTGTAACACCAAATGTATAGTCACTGTCTGGCATGCATCTAGAACACAATGCACAAACACGGTGACTCGTGCTCAATGTCTCTCCTCAGACTCGACCAAGAAGCTGAAAGATGTGCTGCAGGAGTTCCACGGTGACGGCGTGTTGGCCAAATACAATCCAGAGGAGGTAGGAACACTTTACACTGGTGGTATTGTTTGCATTGTGTGCAGGCGGCCCTGCGCTTCAGCCTGTACCAGCGCACTGGTAATGATTGCATGAAAGCTACAAAGCTATTGATGTGGCTGTCGTCAATAAAGAGAGCTAATTAACAGCCGCGGTGAGCATGCAACTTATTTTCTCTCTTTGTAATAATCATTTACATGTGTATTTGTGGATACTTTGTGCTGTTTAACCCTCAAGCGACCGACATATTTTGCACCCAGTGCTGACCAGCTGGGGTCAGATCAGACCCCAGTTTGCTGTAAAATTATTATTATTATTTTTTTTTTTATTACAATGTCAATAGACATGTAACAGACATTTCATTTCCACAGCATATAATAAGAAATTATTAAAAACAAAGACATACAAGTTTCATTCATATTTTGGAGCAGGAAAAAAGAAAAAACATCATCCAGATTAGTGGAAAAATCTTTATTTATTACAATATTGATGCTGAATCATTGCACTATTGTTCAGTTTGAAAGAAACCTGGATCCTTTTAAAGGTTAATAGCAAATTAACTTTATATGGACGATAGGCTGCTTTTGGGTCATGTACTGTATGACCCCAGATGATATGTCAGAAGGCAGGAAAAAGGCAGAAACCTGAAACAATAGTCAAAGTCAAGAACTTTTGGAAGGATCAAAGAGACGACCACTGCTGTAAGATATGAATAAAAGTATATCTGTGGGCTCAGATTTGACCCCAGCTGGTCACTTGAGGATTAAATGTAAGCCGTGCATGATTACAGTAATCTATAATCTATGTCTGCTTGTCTTGGCTCATCTTTCTTCAATGCTGCGCGCTACAGAAGCAGGAAATCCTCAGCCAGGTAACTGCTGTCTCTCTCTCTCTCAGACATACAGCTGTTAGTCTCACCTCTCTCAAACAGCTAGCAGGTGATAAAAGTCATAAAATTGAGGTCATACTTATTTTGTCTTGTGCAAAGAAACAAAACTAATTGAGACACTTTACCCTTCGATCAGATGTGGCAGTGTGCCACCATTACAGGGGAATATTGCTGATTCACAGAGTTTGAAATATGTCTTCCTCCTAGTTTTAGGAGAACTGTGGCAGTAACTGTAGTAAATATAGAATTAGAGAAGAATAAATGCACGGATTCATTTTTCCTTCATCCACAAGATGAATTGGGTACCCAGCTTCCTCTTGTGGATCAATAACGTGTTTCCGTCTTCTGAATTGTTTAGAAAAATGCATTTTTACTACAGTAATTTCTGAACTTATAATGAATAGCTGGGTATCAACAAGAGACGTCGGGAGTTTTGTTTTGCAACAACTGTGTGACGTTCAAGAAGCTATTTTCTGCTCTCGTGCGAATGCAGGATAAATGGAAAAGAGATGAATTCATGGAGAGAGGCCGCAGAAATGGCTCCCAGTGTGGAGCGAGCACACAGCTGAGGAGATGATAAGTTGTTGACCTCACATGATGTTGTTTGAAGGCATCTCGGAGGACCAACACGCCCAGGTCATTTGGCTGGAAAAAATAAATGACTAAATGAAAAGAAAACATTCTCCTTCAGTTCTGCGCTGAAACAAGATACGTGACAACATTTTTCCTGTCCAAGTTCATTTGTGGTTTTGCTGTGTGAGACTCCGTGCGGCGCGGCAGTCCGCAGGTTTCACAGTAGGATGCTGCAAATCATAGATGATGCAAAGTAATTATCTTACATTAATTATCTGATATGAAAGCACATGACGATCCAAAGCCACACTGTTCAGAAAGAGAAAAAAAAAACATTTTTCATTTTTCATTTCAAGAAGTGAGGAAATCTTTCCAGCATGAATTCTGGGACATGTTGTGAATGACCGCAGATTTCCCCAAAGGTGAAAAATAGAAATACATTTTGAAAATTGGCTGTGTTTCCTTAAAGCCTTTAAGGCCACGAGGACTGGAAACTTCAGCTCAGCGCTCGTTCATCACCCGAGCTCAGCGTCGCTGTGATAAATAGTACAAATCATGCTTTGCCTCTGTCTCTTCGTAGGAGATTGACTTTGAGGGCTTCAAGGTCTTTATGCAGACGTTCTTGGAGAGCGAACTGCCCGAGGAGTTCTGTCAACATCTCTTCCTGTCGTTTAGCAACAAGGGGCCCAAACCCAGTCCCTCATCGTCTGACAAACCCAAAGTCTCTGGTAAGCACAGGAATAAAAACATTGCCCTAACAAACCGTGAAGCTATGCACATAATATTTTGGACTCGTTGCCATTGAAATACATATATTACACATTGTTTGTTCCAAAAGCGCAGCCTGCAGCCAACATTCATCCCTTAATCCATTTTCCTGCAGTATTTGTGTTGAGACGTCCTCTGGCTCTGTTGGCTAAAGATAGCTAGCTCACTGGACTGAGTCACTGAGACGTCAAAGCCCAAATAGGTCAAATCAACACACAATTACAAATTGCTCATGAATTGGTATAACTGAACTGATTAAAATCACCCACCAGTCACGGATTAAACCCCTAAAAAACCATCTGAGTTCATCACCATTACATATTTACAAAACATTTCCTTATGCCTTAAAACGACTTAGATATCCCTCTACACCTTGCCCTCATTAACTATGCGTGGAGCTATAAATATGCAAATGCCTTCCCACCTCACACCTGCTTGCACACAGGCTCATAATGTGTTTTTGATTGTATTTATCCAGGTAAAAAATATATATATAGAGAGAGAGAGAGGGGTTTTTTTCAGCGGATGTTACAGTGATATTGTTCATGCGAAGTGGTCATTTTCAATTGTTTATTTTTTGAATTATTTTTTGACAACAAAACACTTGTGTGGGTCAGCTCTGTGTACGCAGAACCTGGAAGTCCATAAGCGACACTCATGAAAGTTGTATCATAATTGATAATCTATCCATGTAAAATAAATGTTAAAAATTACAGTGAATCTCCCAGTTACACTAATATTGTTCCTGGGAAGTAGCCATGTCAAGTTGGTCTAGTTGATTTACTGGAAATAAAACACTGAAGCAACCAGCGGGTTTTTGCTAAAGACATGGAGAGCACCACCTCGTTAGTTGACGCAATTGGCTCCTTTTGTTTATGATGTCGTAAACTTTGTGTGTCTGAATCCGTCTGTTTGATCCTCTCTTTGGCACGCTGCGGTTTCAAAACAGAAAAACTCAGCCGTGGCCTTGACTGTTCACGTCGCTCCTGATTTGTCTTTTAGCACATGAAAAACACCACATGGACGTGTCAACAAGATCCAAAAACTTGATTTTCATCCAAAGAGGTCTTTAAGATTAGCAACGGCAATCTCAAGCCAGTGCTATTATTAGTGCCGGTGTATCAAAATTTCAGGTTCAAGTTCAAGTGTACTGGATTTATAGCCCTTGATCAGTGTTTACAGTCTCACAGGGCAGACTCGTACTTTATGAAAACCAAAAACAACACCCCCTCATAGTAGACAAGAAAAACTCCCAAGAAGCCAAGGGGGGAAACATGGAGGAGATGTTTGGAAGGATCACAGGGAGACGGAAACCCCCTCCGGGCCGGCCAGGAGTGCAGCGGGTGCCGAGTGAGCAATTATAGCTCAAATGAAATCCAGTCAATTAAAAGAAATCAAATTACGACCACATTTTCCACAAACCCTGTTGCTTCCTGTCGCACACAGGATGCTGTCGCTCGCCCCTCACTCCCTCCCTCCCTCTCTCTCCCTGGTGTCGCTTCCCATGTGTTTGTCTTCTCTTTCATTTTGCTGGGGAGGATAAACATGTTGGAAATTATTTTTTCCTTTGTCCTTTTTAGTCCGTCCACCATCTGCTGTTGCCAGAAACTCTGAAAACTGCAGCTCCGTTTGACAGACAGGGCCCTCCCTCCTGTTTCGTGACATGAAGCAGTCGCTCTTTGTGTCTCCAAGCAATTCCAGGCGATTTCTTGCCAAATGCAATGCAGCGGCACACGGTGTAAAACGTAATGTAGGGGCCATTAGAGGCTGCCAATATCATTTGGAAAGGCCTTGTTTGTTTACGATAATTGTACTAATGTCTCAAAATTATTGCTGCAGTGATATATTGATGTCAAAATGTCACCTCGCAGCCAGTATTAGATTTGAAATAGTGTTTGCTGAGTCTTGTCACGATCTTGGTGTCCTCCTGCACTGTCGAGACTTGGCTTTTCATGGCTTTCTGCTAAATTCCCAGCACTCAGAGACTCAGATGCATCATGACAGTTTATATCCACCTGATTTGATGCCGTCCTATCCGTCCCACAATGTAAAGTATGAGGATCTCACCAACCTTCACCCACCCTTCACCTCAGGAACATGGGTGTCTGTATGCACCGAATTGAAAAGTGTATAATGTTCAATTTTTGTTGACATTGTTGAGAATGTATATATTTAATTCTGTGTTTATTACTGAGGTTGTAGTTTGCAGAGGTCTTGTACTGGACTACATTATATTGAGAGGTGTTTTTAATTTTTTGTCCTCCCTATTTATATAAATGAGGGGGGACAGAATATTGGAAACACCTCTATAAAATGCAGTCCAGTCCAACAGCAGCACTAACTATGAGCTCAATGCCAAACATAGAAGTGAAGGAACACCTCTATTACTGTGACAACAAGACAAGCTGAGCATTATAGGCAGCTGAGTGTATGTCCTGCAATTAATTATAAATGGCTTTTAGAGCGGGGACAACCCCTGGAACCAAAATGATCTCATCTTGTTGGTGCAGAAAACTCCTAGAGGAAACATCCTTAAGTAGCTGAACAGGGCCGACACTGAAGAAAAACGCCTCTGGTGCAGGCAGGCAACATGAAATTAATTCCAATCTCCTGCTCACCCCAAACTCCACAGAGAAAGCGCTCAGCCGGTGTAAGAGGACGGCGGACGGCGGCCGAGCAGTTTGCATGTGATTTGCAACTTCGCCCCAGGACAAGTTCATTCAAGCACACACACAAACCTGCACCTGCTTCAAATAAATACCTCCAAACAGCGAGCTTCTGAGAGACAGAACCGCTCAGCAAGTTAGCAAATCGGTCAGGCTGACAATACAAGCATCATGTGTAGAAATAATAATAATTGCATCACTTTGTAGGCGGCGCATTTGACTGAAAGAACAAACACTGTGACCTCACTGACAGCAACCAAAAAAAAAGAAAATCAATGTATTGTCAAGCATTTTTTCTTTTAAATTAAAAAGCTTATTCCCTGTGTAACGTATATCAATTTGATTCTATTTAAGAATGAATACTATACACTTAATAAAGAGGAGTGTTAGGGACAGCCTCCTGTTGCTCAGTTGCTGCTCAGTTTGCACAATCCATATCTCATTTGTCTCAGAGGTAAAGACAAATCTTCTCCCACTCGTCCGCCTCTCTACATGTCCTCCTCTGTGATTGGTTTAGATTTAATAAAGGAAATCAATAATGGATGATAGCGTTCACCTCAGTTCATCCCATCAGCATACCGATGTCCCTAGAATTTTGTACATTTACCTCATAACTTTTATGATGCTAAAGAAAACTGCGTTTAGGTGGGCTGCACATGTCACCTCAGCGCCCGTGTGTGTGTTCTGCTGTTTGTCTCATTTACCCCACAGAGGATGTGTGACAGCCGATGTGCATGTGCTGATTGGCTCTCATTGATTTGGTTTTGTTAAGCAGAAGCGCTCACGCCACCACAGCCTGCCCTTTTTGTTTATCTGAATGCAGACCGGGGAGTTAATGAGTGCTGGCTGCAGTGAACCACTGCACTCTGCATACAACAGTGTCTGCCTGTATTCTCATTATTTTTTTTTTTTTGAGAGGTTTATTTCCATAACCATTAATCTTAGAATGAAACATTACAGCTACTGATGTAAGTGTAAAGCTTATAGCTGGTTTAGATGACCAACAGGCTTAAAGGAAAATGTGCATTTTCCTTCTATACAAGCGTTTAAATGAAAGTGCAAATGTGTGAAGGGAAGTTTAGTCACAGTTTGACTTGTGTGCACTGAATATTTTTGGCACAATGGTACTTTTGAGATGCGCCACCCTCACCAACATACAGAATCTGCAAAAGTGTAAACATGTGTGGTAGGAAATTACATAAATTTGAGATAAATAGAGGTAACAATACCATATTTTCGACCTAAAAATGTTTTCTTTATGTTTCTGCATGTGATAGTGCACACTTACTATGAGTCAAATGCACATAAATACACTTGCAAGGATACAAAGTGTTGTCTTGGCCTTTGCTACAAGGCTGCTGTTAACTGCCATGCCATAAATATCACAAGTCAATTTTCAGCCACATGTTGCCGATCTGGACACCGCCCACGCCACTGATCGATGGGACTGTATGACTAATGTCAGGCATCCTGTCCCAGTGGGTCTCTGAGCTAACATAAGAGGCTCTGTGGAGGATGTTTTGACCTTTCATCCGCGTCTCCCTGCAGGGCTGAAGCTGATCAAAGGCAACTCGACCCCTCTGAAGGTGCCCGCGCCGCCCAGGCCTCTGGACACGGTGCAGCTCAAGGACATCGTGTGTTACCTCTCGCTGCTGGAGGGCGGACGTCCCGAGGACAAACTGGAGTGTGAGTCCCGAGTCACATGACCTCTGGGTCCCTGTGTTCATACCCAGCAAGCTGGAGGTTTAACTCCAGCCAGGGAGATGAGAAATGTTTGTATTATTTGTCATGTGGGTGTGAATAAACTTCAGTCTTATCAAATTAAAATCTGGACTTTATTACTGCAAATGTGTAAAGCAAAATTTGCAAAATGTGCACTGAAAGCTGCAGATATGTGTTCAAATTTACAAAAGTGCACCCTCAATATACATCTGCATGTTGCAATACAAATTTGAAAATGTCACCTTATGCATTTGCAGTAATATTATCTTGATTTTCCTCGCATACAGTCGTCTGTTTCAGCCTGACATGAGCACAGTGAGCACAAAATTCACAAAATTATATTGATGACAGCTTTGGTAACTGTTTCAAACTTCTACCACAAAGATATCTCGGCCCTTCATCTGCCAAACAATGCAGGTAGAAGCTGAGAGCGACTTCTGATTTTGTCTCAACTCTCGGTTTGGTGCAACATTTCCAAGGCTGTCGTATCAGCATCTATTCGACAACAAGATATTTGCTGGGTATCCTTTTCTCTCTGCCTTTGTCTCTTTCTCTCTCTCTCTTTGTTTGAGTCTGAGTCTTGAGTTTTCTCGTCCATATTCTTTGGTGATTCATGTGTAAATTCAATCAAACTCGCTGTCTCGCTTTCTGCCGCTGTCTCTCAAGGCCCCCGCTGGAAATCAGCTGTCAGCCTTCCTTGTTATCCTTGATCATTTTTAGATTTCTGTTCTCGAGGGTGACTGGAGCATGCATCTTTAATAATTATCAAGTAAACTGAACGTATTAGGCTCTTTCTCCCCGGCTCTCTCGAGGACCACCTTGGATCGATCAAGCTTTATTGTGCTTTCTTAGATTTCTTTGGATGTTCTTCAGCAACTAAATCCATTTATCTTTCCACCGCAAAGCTCCTCCCGATGGCTGTTTGAGACTCTGCTGTTTACCGCTTATTGACACATCCATCCACATCTCTTTATTCCATTTATCACATCATTTATTCACAAGGTTACATCGCTTAATTGGACATCAGACTTTTTCTGTGCTGCTATAATTCTCATCCATCTGCTGAATTATTGATAAGAGGGGTGCTCATTAAGCATAGCGATGGCTAAATAATTCAGCCGCTGCTTCGTGTGTGAGCACATCACTGAGTTAACGGTGGCTGATGTCAGAGCATCCCCTCCCCGCCTCGCCTCGCTGTTCCTCTCCTCCTCACTCCTCTCAGATCAGTTGTACTGTAGTAGAGGACGGGTCCCTCTGCTGGTTCCTCTGAGAACTGCATTTCATGACTGAGTGTTACAGTATTATGGCATTTCTGTGTGTCTTGGGTGCTTGTGCCTCAGTAAAGTAGATCTCCAGAAGTCCAGCACTGGTGAAATCAGCACTAGAAGAATAAGAAGATGAAGAGGAACTAGGCGCAAAGCTGAAGTCATTGTGAAAAACCCTATAGGTTAATATTTTCCACAAATACATAGTTTTAAGTGCGCTATTTTAGTAAAACTAATAACTTTTTGTGAGCTCTTCAAAAACAAAGCTTATAAAGCGATATAAAGATAGAAGTTGCATCAAAACAACACATTACATGAAAATTAGACAATAAAACATAAGTCAATAATAAATATGAGAATGTAAGAATTACTGCAGAGAGCAAATTTAGTTAGTTAGTTAGTTAGTTTATTTCGGTCATAATTGTACGTATACACATACAAATCAATAGATAACAAAGGATATAGTGAAAACAAAATTACATTGACCGAAAAGGTGTAGGCTGAAGCTTAAGCTTATGTTGCCTACCCTTTTTGCATATTATATAAGCAGCTCATTTTTTAGTAGTCCATACATGAACAAAACAACAAAAACAAAAGTTCTAAATACTTTTCATAAACAGACTAATCATACCTGAGTTTTATATTTGTTTACCACCTTGGTTTCAAACGTTCTTTTTAATCCACAAAGTGAACTACACGTTTTTAATTCCTCGTCACAGCCATTCCACAGGTTCACCCCTTTGACAGATACACATCTGCAAATTCATAATAATGTCTAGAAGAAGGTAAGCAGCATTGCTTTGGGCCCAGATGCTCCTGAATGTAATATTATTCTTTGATTTCGCTCGGCAAGAATAAATTAAATAGAAATGAAAACATTATACATTGCAGTCTTGTCTGGTCTTCACCACCATTGAATCTAAATATAGGTTTAAAAAGATATATTGTGTGTTGGCCCACATATTTGCACACTTGAGGCAGATATTATCTATACACAAACGCATTTTCTTCTTTATTATTGAGTTGCCAGCTACAGTCACACCTGTGCAAATAATTAAGTGTGGAGCAAATTTGATCAGATGTATGGTAATTCAAGAGGATGACTCTTTGAAAGAGGACGAGTTGTGTCCCAAATGTCAGTGACTGTGGTGCCTCTTCGATGAAAGTCAAGTGGATTTGCAGGAGTAGCTGGCTGAGATCTGCTGAGTGAGTTTTATTTTGTTTGATAAAAGTGGGTTTTAATAAGAGATTTCAAAGACAAAAGGTTTCTCCACGGTACAGCAGCACTAACATTTTGCTCCCCAGCCTGGACTGAACGGAGCAGACACTTTTCTCAGTCCAGCGCCGTTCATGCTGCAGAGTCAGAGGTTAACAACCAACCCCGGTCGTCCCCCCCCTGCACCCTGTCGCCGTCCTGGGGCCGTTTTGGGGCGACCACAAACACCTCCCAGCTCCACCAGCAGCCAGCCTCCACCCACCTCACCTCACCTCACCCTCCTCCCGTCCCGCCACCCCAGAGGGCCACGCTCTCACAGGAACCGGGCAATTAGCTCCTCGTTAGTGTCCCGGCCAACCGCCGTTTGACGTCAGCTGGATGTGACATCACCAGCCACACTCCCGGGCGCCACTACTGCACTCGGAGGGGCGTGTGTGTATGTGTGTGTGTGTGTGTGTTTGCAGGAATATATTTCAGTGTGACCCGGGGGTTTGAGCACTTCTAAATATAGACATGAATATGAGCACAATCTGCAGCCGGGGGTGGTGGTGTTGTTTTTGTTGTTTGTCACGATTCTGTCACACTTGGACCGAGGCATGTCGTTAGGTGATAGCCAATCACGACCGTGGTGTGGGAGCTGTCTGTTGCCATGGTGACGCCTCTGA
>OMLB01062496.1:35488-53758 GCA_900302555.1 Myripristis jacobus | reverse complement strand
AGCCCAAAGTCCCCAAGCACTATGTTCCCTGCCCTACAGTATGTTCCCTCAGCACTATGTTCCCCCAGCTCCATGTTCCCTCAGCCCTATGTTCCCTCAGCCCCATGTTCCCTCAGCTCTATGTTCCCTCAGCCCTATGTTCCCTCAGCTCTATGTTCCCTCAGCCCTATGTTCCCTCAGCTCTATGTTCCCTCAGCCCTATGTTCTCTCAGCCCTATGTTCTCTGAGCCCTATGTTCCCTCAGCTCCATGTTCCCTCAGCTCTTTGTTCCCTCAAACCTATTTTCCCTCAGCCCTATGTTCTCTCACCCTCATGTTTCCTCAGCTCACTGTATATGGTCTACACTCTTGAACAAAGTTTGTATTTTTGCATTTAATCTGTTACGCATAGTGAGAGTTAAAATTAGCTTAGAATGCTTTCTGAAAAAATAAAATATGTTTTATCAACTTGATTGTATAAATTAGTAAGTAACTAAAGATTGGGCTGAGGGAATACAGGGTCATATTTACATGGGCAATTCGTTTCTTAGGGACGTTGATGGAATATTTGGATTAGTTAGTTAACAGTTAGATTTACACAACTAAGACAGTTTGGATAAGGTTTTGATCATGGCTAAATCATAAAAGCTTTCACTAAAAATCAAACTTCATCAACCCACTGTCAACACCCAGACTTTCTGAATACCTCCACAGGAGTATTAGCAGGATATCTCAAAGTTACGAGTAGATTTGCACAAAAAAAGAAAAAAATGTGGAAAGGTTAGCCATAATAATTAACTTGTCATACTGATTGATCTAAAGGGTGTGTGGTGATGGGTGTTGCCAATCACACAAAGCCAAATAACTTCTGATTGGGTTGACATAACATGGCACAACTTTGAGCAAAGCTTGGTCATGGGGCATGGAAGAGCTGATTAACCTTTCATTACGATTAGCTAAAGAAAGTGTGGTGGTAGCCGGTGGGCGTGGCCTAAAACAAACAGGTGCATAACTCCGACAACACAAATACTCACTATATCAACCGCATGCACATAACTGTTGAAAATATGAATTTATTAAACAAAAACATTACCTTCAATTAAAATCATGACAAGCAAGAATAGACAGAAGTTTATTCTGGTCAAGTATGTGACGTGGAAATGGCATATCTTGAGAATTGCATAGTGTTGGCAGAGGTATGTGTATTTCTACTTTTACTTGTGACAATCTTCTGCCTGTTTTTGGTTGTGTTTCCTCCATATAACCCCTTTGTGGTAGGAAATTGTACTCTCACTGCTGTATATGTGCGCAGAGGATGTTATTTTGCTCTTATTAAGGCTCTTTATCTCTAACTGCTACAGCAGCCCTGTTCAAATGGCCAGCAGCAGAAGGCTTCAGTTGTACTGGACAGCACCACAGTGTGAATGCCTGTAACTGTGTGACTGTGAAGTAGTCCCTTTGCTGAAAAGAGCATGGAGCTCAGTCAATGATCCTTGGATAAAGAGATTAAAAAGCTTACTACTACCAGGACTACAGTATGCATTGTGAGAACGGCATGCCATGTAATTGTGCATGTGCCACTGCACAATGACATGCACAGTGGCATGTACACATGTAACACGGATATTTCTCATATAATAAAACTGTAATTATGTGCAAAAATGCGCAGAAATGCAGAAAATAGAAACTTGGATGTCAGTGCTCTATGCAGGCACTGGCAAAGGCCTTCTTTGCGATGTGATGGAGTGACATGTTGCCTCTGGCAATCAGCTGGCATTATGTTGCAGGCGAGTAAGGACATGCCTGTTGGTGTCCTGAAGCATCCCAATGCCACGGGGCGTCACAGTCACTGTGATGACATGACTGTGTGTGACAGCACAGATACACAGCAGAGCAATGCTATACATCAATTTCAGTGCTGTGGATGCTATTACAGTACTACTAGATAGGTTTTGGGCCTAAGCAGAGATGAAAAATAGAATAAGCAATTTTATTTCAGTGTCTTGCACTCTAGCCACCCAACCCACATAGTCTTACAAATCATATCCACACATTGTGGTGGTTTATGTATCACAGACATATTCCTAAATGGACTACAGTGTTACAAAGAACAAGGCGTTTGTTTGTTTTTTTGTTTTAAACCTGTACCACAGACATGGCATCACTTAGCTTTACTGTACATGTACATTTTGTGAGACACATAGTTCTGACTGTATATAGCAATTAATATAAATATGGCCGTTGTTTGGCCTTAAATCAAATATATTATAAGATTTTTTTTCATATTTCATAAGTATATAAATAAGGAATAACTTGTTATTAATATACATCACAGACTGATTATTGCAGTAAATAGATTTCTCCTAGTCACAAAAAATAAATGCATAACTTCACTGGCCAAGGGATATTTATTAGCGGTTTAAGACATGAAGAGCTAGATTATTAGATGATGTTTGAGTGATTGGCGAGTCATGCTTCAAAGAATCTTCTCACAATTTAATCACATTTGATCTTATTTGGTAACAGATGGAAGCTGAGAAAAGCATAAAATATTGAGGATATGAATGCCTTCCTAGCAGCCAGACATGTTTGTGCTCTCAGCCTCAGGGCTTCAAACCAATCCTCCAGAATAATGGGTAATGAGGGCCAATGCGAGCCTGCTTTCTCTGCGAATTTCAGCGGTCTGGACAACACTTTGGACAACATTTCCATCAAACCGCCCAGCAAATATTCAGCAAAAAAACATTTAAAACATGAATATGAGAAATTGGAAACAGTCTCTCATGAATGGATTTGTGATGGGCGAATTATTAATGGTCTTTCATGTCAGCTAATGGCCATTTTTCATGTTTTCTGAAGGCAAAAACAACAACATGCACTTGACAATACTGTAATGCACAAACTAATGGGCACATAACCACACTGGGTGCCTAATGGGATTTTGTGGTGAATAAATATTCAAACAACAACAGCATTGCCATGCTTGTGTATTGTATTAATTCTGCATCAACAATAAATCCTTCTGCCTCAAACCAGCGCACAAACTTTTGTGCACTACCAAGGAAGTTTTATTGAATGTTGCCATTTTCATTTCATCTTTCTACTTAGATACATTGTGATTCTTGCAAAATAATAATGCACAAGCTACAGGCAGCACAGTTCATATCTGTTTAAAACACCCTATTACAAGAATTGAAATGTTCCTCTGTTTACATACACATATGATCAAAGATAATTGATTAGCATTAGTTATTTTGATTGTTGAATGGTTAAGTTGAAAGCCACTGCATTTCCAATCCATCGTATTTTACATGGAGTTGCAGTAAACACATTCACAACTGGACTTAGTCTTGATTGGTTGCTCGCACCAAAGCGATTAAGCCTCCACGATCGAAATTGAATTGGATAGAACTGGCGGGATCCTTTGGTTCAAAGCGAATCAGAGTATTTCAGTGTGGTTGATTTTTGCCAAGGCAACAGCTGTACATGTCCACTGATGTCACCGCGCTGGCAGAAGACACTGGCTGAGCATCAACATAAAAAAGTAGGAGTAGCTGAGCCTAGTGAAGGTGGCTTTGCTATAACGTCATCCAATAACTTTGTCAACAGAAATACAGCTGACAACTTCTTATCAACTACCATTAACGTTAGCCTGGGATAGGCTATGAATTAGCTTTCAAAATGTTTAATAACTTAAGCAGCATGAAGGTGATTTTAATTAATTTTATGCATTAACTCTAACGTATCCCATCATTGCTGCTGTGAGCTGTACGCACCGTGATTGAGAGAGATCAGGGGATCATCTATGAAGCTGGCCAAGTGCTTGTTTTGACACGATGGAAGCGTCAATAAAGTTATTCAATCAGCTCCTCAAAGATGGTGGCCAGTAGGTTACAATGTACAATGCCGATTCTACCTGATTCAATTTCTATGGCCTCCACTGAGCACAGTTACATCATTTGAATTATAAGAGCTGGTGTTGTCAGCCAATCAGGATCCAGTATTGTGACCTGAGGACTTCAAATTCATTCAATAAATACACATTTAGGTAAAAAAAAACATTTATCAGCAAAGCATCATGAGCATTATTCTTAGCTTGAGTCAAACTGAAAACTATGGGGCCTTTAAACAGACTGACCTCGGATGACCCAAGAGCGGTTTTAGAGTCGTCTGGAAGTGCCAGTGCCATCTGCGACAAGCTGTCAGCAAACTGCTCAGTGCCCATCCAAATGCCCCCTCGTTCCCCTCACCCAGCTGTCAGCTCCCTCCGTGTGCTTTCTGGGCCTACATGCACAATCCAAGCCAGCGTGACCCCATAACCCTCGTGCACCTAAACATCTGCGCTCCCACCTCATCATCAGGAATAACCCACTCTGCGGGAAATTCACATGGCCTTACAAAAGATCAGACAAGGGGTTCGACCACTTTCGGTCATTTTGAACTGAAGCTGATAGCTCATATTTTGTGTCGAGCTTTGAATGTTGCCATGCTCACACCAAAGAAGGATTCAGTGTTTTGCCACAAATTTCCCTCTTGACAGGATGGAATCATATTATATTATAGTATTAGAGTTAATAATTGGATTTTTAGTTCATTAGAACTAATAATTGCATCCTTTCAATTCTGGCTGAGGGAGCTTCCCTCTCTCTTTCATTTCTTCCATTTGTTCCCCTCCTGGCTTCTGGGATTTTGTGAGAGTTTTTTTCCTGTCTGTTATGATGGTTCAGGTCAGAGGGGTTGTTTTGTTTTCTATAAACTGTGGGCTTTTAAAGCCCTTTGAGACTATAACTGTAAATCAAGGCTTTAAATGAATTTGAACTTGATCTTGATAATAATGGCAGAAGCAATAATAATCCATATTCAAAAACACTGATCAAAATGTCACATTAGAATAAATTCTGGCTCGTTGATTCAATTAAAAATCTGTAAATTTCACAAATAAAAAGCACCTGTTTTGCAGCTTTTGTATAACTTATTGATTGAATGCATATGAATGCATCATCACAGCTTTTACATTTGCTGCTGTCAACATCTGTAAATGGGCCCCTCCTTCCTTTGGAACATGCTCGGCTGCATAGAAAGTAATATGTTATCTTTACAAAGACAACAACCGCAGTTTGTTTATAATAAATATAACAAAGCAGAAAAGAGATAAGAAGCTGCAGTCAACATTGAGTGTTTTCATTATTAAAGTATGTTGGGCCAGTGCCAACTCTGAGCACAACTCTGGGTATGATCCACCATACCAGGGGCTGCTCACACTAACCACTCAATATCTGCAAAACCCAAGTAGCAGCAAACCCATGTGCTAGTCAATAAGGAGTTTTATAATATATAGAACTAAATAGATGGTTGTGCCTTCAAGTTGCAGTCAAATAAGCTGCATGAGGTCTGATGCATGTTGCTGCATCACGACTCAGCGTGCCTTAAGAGACATCCTGGAAAACAGGATCAGATCATTTCTGCAAAACAGTGGTCTGAGCTGTAATGTCCCCCACTGTGCTGCACACTTTTGATCTATTTCACTGAATTTGTGTGAGTTCTGTGGAATCAGGCCCACGGTGACTGCGCAGACAGCAAAACAAGATACCACGCCATCAACTGATTGAATGTCTCATAACAATGTGTAAGTCGCTGGTGCGTACTCTTGTTATAGATATCATCAGCAGAGATATGATTCAAATCTGCCAAACATTATGATTTCAGCTTCAAGGCCTTTGGGGCATCAGAGGCACTAATGGTATTCTCCACAGATGTGCATGCTGCTTTTTGAAGAAATCTCTAATTAGGAGAGTGGTTGTGACTGAAACATTTTCTTGGGTTTCTTGAGGTGCTTTTATTCCTTTTCTGAGACTTTCGATTGATCCTCAAAAGGAAAGATTCATCTTGCCGCCTACTAAAGAGGGGTCAAAATGGACCTTAGCAACATAACAGCACACCTGGAGCTGATGGGCATACACCATCTTGCTCAAGGACACTTCAACAAGCATATGCTTAATGTCATGGAGCTTGAACCTGGGCCGTCCAGCTGAAGGACAGTCTTCTAAATCACTTTGCCACCGTGCTGCTTAAAAAAAAAAAAAAATCACAGTGCCTCCAGTGTATACCACTCATCTACATGCAGTGGCTCTGACTTGTGGAGGCACACTCTGATGGGGCAACGGGTTCATCATCTATCTGTTTTTTTTATTTAGCCTTTTTTGGCACAGTTAAATTGAACCCTGCAGCACTGATGGCCTTAGTTGTGTTTGTCTGTTGAGGTGAAAACACCGCCGTCAAAGTCGAGGACAAGCCAGACAATTTCTCCCTGGTCTGCTTGACAGAGCAATGTCCAAAAATAATACTGGCCAAGCGCCAAATGCTGGTAAAAATTTGTCATTGGTGCATAAAATAATGAGGGTTACCTGTCACACGGGCTCGAGAAAATCTAAATCAGAGATAAAACCGCTCAACTTCTGGCAGTTTTTCATTGATTGTGAAGTTTCCCATTTACAGGAGACAAATGAACCCTACAAAATTTTGAAGTGTAAGAAACATACGGATGAACAATGTGTGTTCTGCCATTCCTTGACATTTCCTCTTTAGCTGTAAAAATACTAAAAGCCACTGTGTTGCCTAATCCATTAACAGTGATTTGTTATGCATGCAACTGTAATGAAAACAGCCTAAATAGGCTATAATAATGTGTTTGTTTAATAGGCTATGATAATGTTATTAGGCTATTTCCAGCAACCTAAGAGCAAAAATTATGGTATTACATTGTCATTTGAAGATGCATGGGTATACACACAAATCAGCTTCGTTATTGTGATTCTCTGTCCGTTTTCCTGTCTTCAGTTTAAGTGAACTGCTCTGAGCTCACTTGGAAGCAGTGTTAATGAATTTCATGAAATTAACTACTGGGCTCACCTGCCAGGGGACAGTAAACTACAAAACTGCAATCCAAATGATATTTTTCCTTTACTAGCCAAAGTATTCTACGTGTTTTTCATAGGAATATCTAACCTTACCTGTTTGTAATACTATTTTGTGTATAGAGTCAGGGGCTGTGTAAGACATTCAATAAAGAGATGAGAGCAGCTTTCAAGGTTGCAGATTTGGAAATTGTTAATTTAAATGTTGCTCACTCACTTATGCAATGCCTTGGTTTTCATTGTTCCTTTTTTTTCACACCCACTACATACTTACTGTGGGAATAATGATACTGCATTCTCAACCAATGTTAGTCAACCATCCAGGGCAGCAGATAAACAAGAGTTTACTCTAATTTATGGTGCTGAAAGGTTTTTGTCCCAAAAAGTTACTAGCTGGTGCAGTGGTCTACATGCATTTTAAATGTATTCACAAAAGACAAATGTTATCAGCATTTGGCATTAACAGACTCATGTTTTGGCTATGTTTCCTCCTTGCAGCATAAAAGCTATACAATGAATATGTGTAGCTAATGTGTGGTTCCAGTAAATCTCTGATGCGCCTCACGTAGTGCTTCCATCTCTTCTTTGTCCTTGGACAGAAATCTTTTGAAGTATTCTACTTCACATCCTTTCAAGTCTACTCATCCTTTGCTGAGCATCAAAATCCCTGCATTTCTGTAAGCAGAGCAGAAACACACTGTGCTCCCTGTTGATGAGCAGGCTATGTTCAACACCAAACAGAGGTCACATCATACAGTATAACCCGAGTGATTACAGTGTGAACGTTGAGCGTGGTCAAATCTACTTTTCCAAGCATACCACCTCAAGCACAGTATTCATTCAGGGTGCAAAAAGCAGCGGCATGCTGTACTTGCCTCCAAACTGTGTTTTGGTTCACACTTCAAATCACATTGGTGCAGTCAGACATATGTAGGGCAGTGAGGTGAACCAAAACACACTGGCCATGATGGCTGCCGCTGGGTTTCCCTGGCAACCACTTAGTTTGCATTGTTGATGCCAACATTTCTCCAGTCCAGTGTATCAGCATCTCATATGCATGGTTACTTGAGGAGATGGAATGAAGACACTATTAAAACATGCAGGCCTTTCCAACAGGGATCTGCGTGACTGTAACTGGCATCATCTCCCCAGCTGCGCGCACCCACAGGCATCAAATGGTACAGTGGAAACTGCGGAAGGAACTGTAAAACACATCTACCCTCAAATGATGGCTGACTTACACCAGGATCGATTAAAATACTTGGAAAATGTGTTGCGAATGGATACATTCACAGAATCATGATATGTTTTCATTGATTAGGGCATTATGGTTGGACTAATGGACAGAAAAAGGCATCAGGTAGCTGAAAGGTGCTGATTTTATCCCTGTAACAGAACAGAACATGGCAACCCCTCCTGCGTAATCACTATTAGTCACTCTGGAAGGCAGCGTCAGCTAAATGCTTCAAAATGTATACTCTCTGCTTAAATGGGAGAATGTGTGTAGCATTGACTATACTGTACATTAGAATGCATATTGGCATGTTGCAGTGGTGTGTTGGTGAGTGTGTGAGTAGGTGTGAGTAGGGGGGTGTTAACAGCCCCTGCGGGCTTCCACGCCACAGAGAAACGCCGTTAAAAATGTTAGAGAGAATATGTCACTGTTCATTTGCTTGTGTGGGTGTCAGCGATAGACATTTGTTGCTTCTTTCCTAATAATACCTCCTACATGCTCGGAGCCAGTTGGATGCAGACAATAACGTGCCAGTCGACTGCATCAAACAGTTATGAGATTATAAAGACATTTTACAATGTAAAATGTCAGTGATTGTGGAGGAAGTGATGATGAAGCCTTACTAATTACACTGCAAGAAAATGTCCATCTTAATGACTCATTTCTTGGATAAGACTGATGTGTGAGGCCGATATTTGCCATTTACTGAAAATTGAATTTATCAGCCAGTCATGTGGCCCGCTGCCAATGAGACAGGAGTTTCTTATTCATATTTTTTTATTGATTCATCTTTCATTTAAAGGTAGCAAGTTATGCTGAATTAATGGGGTGGGTCCCCTGTAGATTAAGTTTAATGTCCCAATATGGTCTAAACACTGTTTCAGGGCTTTTCCTCCTCAACAAGAACACAATTTCCCCTCACAATAAAAAAAGAAGAAGCTAAATGGATGAGATGCTTTTCAGTGCAACTCATAATGGCTATTTTCCCAAATCAAGTGGCATTAATCTGACACAAGTGGACTTGTATGCTTTACTACAGATAACAGCATTTGATTCGAGAAGATTCTTGGAAAAGGATGGGCGATTGCCTGGGAAACAAGTGAGATGATCACATTCCAGTGACAGATGGATTTGTTTTATGAATATTGGATTTAGAAGCTGACTACAAGATGAACAACACATGTTAAGAGGGACATTTTTTTTTTTTTTTGCAGTGCATGCTTGAGGATCCAGTGATTCATTCCGTAAATGTCTGCTGGAAGTAGGCTAACGCTGTGGCTTACCACAGGCCAAAGGGAAGAGACACCCACATCCGCCCACCCTGTACAGTACCCCACTCTGACATCTGCATCACCTCAAGTGAAAAAAACACTGAAGTGGAAAATATTTGCAGATATTTCCCTGCACTTGTCCTATAGATTTGAATGTAACTGCATGTTATATTTTTCATCAAACGGCACTGCACTGTGCAGGTGTAATTCCCATGGCGTGTTGTTATAGAAATCACAGCGGCTCTGCAAGTCCCAAAGGTTCGCTACAAAAAACCTGTCACTCCTCATCAAAACAGGTCCAACAGATCACGGGATTTATCATGCTGAATCTCCATGCATGCATGTTGTTGTCTCTATTAATAGGCAGATGGCCTTAGCTTGTGCTGTCTAAATTTTGATTAACAGGGTAGCACTGGGAATGTGATGAGCCCAAAAATAATAATGAAACCCCTGGGGCTTCATAAACACAGAGATGGCAAAATGTTAACCACAATCATGCAAGAGGCAACTCCTTTCCTCTACACTGTGCACAAGGTTTTCTTCAGCTGCAAGGCTATGCATGAACTAAGCATTTCCACATGATTTCCAATTCCACCTTGTATCATTTGATAGGCGCACCCATGAATGAACAGATAAACTTTCCTGAGCAGTGGTCCACTCCACAGGATTAGGTCATGAGCCCTAAAATACTGGTGACAAACTGGAAAATAAAAGCCCAGCAACATATGGCGCTGCAGCTTATGGGATTACCCAATTAACAAGGTGACTCAGAGAGCTGCTAATCTGCAAGATGTTCAGATTGCCTATGGACACACGCACTGACGCATGGAGACCACGTTTATTGAGCACCCCCGACCCAATTAAACGCACACACATCTCATGTGTATATGGTTAAGCAGTCAACTCTAATTGCATTAAATGTGGAGCCAAAGCACCGGGCTTCATAGGGGTGACTGGATGCTCCAGCCACTGATCCGATGTCCAACCACATTCCCACTGGAGCAAAACGTTTTGCGTGGCTCGACTAGCCCAAACTGACCCGCCGGTGACCACATGATGCCGTCAGGAGGGGGGTCATTAATTGTAGTGATTGTGACACAAAGTGCGCCGCAGGCTGTAACGCTACCTTCAAGTGCACTGTCAGCTCTGGGCGCAAAACAAAACGCGCCCGGATGGAGGAACCTGACGCACAATACAAATCCCCGGTATTACGCGGATATCCAGAATGTAGACAGCTCCTCACGCAATGAGACCGAGGACAGATTTGTCATCAACCGATGGGCAGGCCCGCTGCTGATTCAGAGTGAATTAAGAAAGCTACTTCAGGTTCAGTGGTGCCTGGCACAGTGAATGACAAGTGCAACAAGGGTTCCCCATGGAATCAAATGAGCCAGTTCTCAAAGTCCTGCGGGAATCGAATGAAAACACTAAACTGAACAGGATACATTTGATTTGGCATCGGTGATATTTTGGACGCTGACAGTCATGCACGCCAAGATTTATTAACATTAAAACCACACGAACTAAACAGAACTCTAATAATCCAAACAGACCAATATTTTGTCCCCAATCCAAACAGACCAATACTCTCACGAGTGATCGGCTGATTATAAAATCATTCCCAGTTGTATTCAACCTCTTTCTGGAACAGGTCTCACCGGAAATCCCTGCTGGCTTTCTTAAGATTTATTTATTAATTTATTATCACTAGCAGTGGAGAGTGAATTGAGACGCTTACCTTGGGGGAAAGGGTTGGGCTGCACGACATATAGAAAAGCGTGCACCATGTGGAAGAGAATCCCTATTGGTCCCGGTTCGTAATGGGCCAGGGTCTCATAAACTCCCTCAGGCACATAACCGAAATCCAACTTTCCTGGCGGCGGATGTCTTCGGGACTCCGTTTCATGCTGGAGTTCGCCGGACGCCAGTCCCCACAGCAGCAGGAGGACGCCGGTCTTCCACATCTTGCCCAAATAAAACCGTGCGCCCTGACTGCCCAAAACAAGGGGTTAAAGACCCAAGAGAAATATAATCTGGAAGATGACTGCCTAGATTCTTATCTTCCTTACCGAACAGGAAAGGGAAATAAAAGGGGAAGGGGCGAGAATAAATAAAAAAGTGTCCAAATAGATGGACCGCAGCTTTTTAAGTCCTGCTGCCCGCATAAAGATTCGTTGTGATCATCATTTTCTGCGGTTTGTGGCTCCTGATGGACGCAGACCCCGGGTGCTTTCCCCCAGTCTCCGGTCCTGGTGTGTTCAGCCTCGCCGAGATGAGAGCGTCTGTCGCTTCCACTCCAGCATCTGTGCGCACCGACATGCGCGGCGCTGCGGGAGCGGGCGTCAGTGCGCGCCGCCGTCGCATCTACAACAGAGAAATAGTTTGGTCCAGAGGGAAGCGCTCCTCCTGCCGGGTAGAGGAGGACAAACTTCAGTGAATAGCAGCGTCTTGGAACCGGAGTTGAGTTTCAAAATGCTCCAGATCCCCCAAACTCCCTACTTAAGTCTTAATAAATTGTTGTGATCTACAGAGAACTTAATTAATGATTTCTTGAAAAATATTATGCATTACACCAGCTTTGTTTGCTTTTTGTTTACCGAGGGTCACATAGCCTACTTACCACTACATCAGTGTAATTAGTCACCCAAAGACTCAAGCTGAATATTATATTTTAAGGAGAACTGTAGGCTATTTTCATCTTGCACAAAGCCATCATTTTATAAGAATAAGTGCTGCATTTTTGCTGCAAATGGTGCAACTAGACAGCTATGTTGAGTTGTTGCTGTTTCGAGCTGTGCAGACTATTTTCCTCTAGACTGAACAGTATTTCAACTGGTTTTTAAAGCGGTAAGTGATATAGCAGCAGTGACAGCTTTCTCTTCTGGGTTTCCAATAAACATAGGTTTCACAATTAGCTCTTCATCTGTCTTGGTAACAGGTGGACTCCTGACCTTTGACCTATTTTCCACCCAGAGGGTAAATAGAGGATACCTGAGTCCCAGCCACGTTTGATTGGACGTTTTGATTGGTGGAGCAGCAATAAGGTGAGCTCTGCCTCTGTCCCTGTGCACAATGAGGTCCTTGTTGGCTCCCCAGAGCACTTTTAGGGCCCCAGCCCCTGCAGACAGGTGGTTACCTGTTTGGTAAACTTTGATCGCTGATTCTGAGCACTGTTCTTAACTGATCACATGCACCTGTAATGGTGGGCGATTTCATTTAGCAGACATTTCTTGGAGGCAGAGCTGCACATGACTGGTTGAGGTAATCTTCAGTGGGGGACACCCAGAAAACCACCGCTTTTCAGAACAATTTAGATAAGTGCCAGACCTGATGCATAGAAGAAACTTGAAAAATGAAAAAAATGGTAATGGCAATATTTTATTCTTTTTCTTCATTCATGCTCTTGCAAGGTTAACAGGCAGGCCATATAGCTTACCTAATTAGCCATCGCCTAGTAAACTATATAGCTGGTTTGAAAATTCGCTAGGCCTTCTCTGAGATATTCAGCATCAGGGCTATTTAGATATTTTCTGTCAGTGTCTGCAGTCTGATAATTGCTCCTATATTTCCATTTTGTTGGTGATATACCATCTTCCATCCTGTCTCATGATGAAACTGGGGGAAGGACTATGGGTCGGCTCTGATCTGTCTGTTTGTCATGTATAATATCTTTGAAACTTCAGGGAATGATGTGTCACATCGCTCCACTCTGGCATGTTCACTTTCAAATTACACTGACTGGCCAAAGCGTTTACCTGTCTCTATGGCCCTGCTCACATCTGGTGTTTTGTATCCAGATATATTTAGACTGTGGCTAGATTCAGGGAGTGGGGATTCACTTCACTTTCACTTTGTTTTTCTGGACTTTTTCAGATTTTGCACTTTGTCTTGTCACAGGAATTAATATGTACATCTGTTTACGGAGATGATGCAGGTGATTACGTGGTGCCTCATTGCGGCTGTGGACACATTACACCTTAAGTATGCGCTCACACTGCAACACATGTGGACAAAACGCATCCCAGGCCACTTCCAAATGTGGCTTGAGTGATCCGATCGATGTGGCCGTAAAATATTTTGAGCATGTTCAGAGCTGTATTTAGCGCCGTCCACTTGTGATCGAATGACCCAGGACGAATGTTAATTCCAGGCCTGAACAGGCCTGGAATGCACAACATATTGAATTATGCTGAGTGGATTTAAACCTATGTGTGTGTGATGCGTAACACTGATTGGTCCACTGTTCGTAAGTCATGCTCAGTAAGATGTTGCTGATTGGATTTTCACAAGCCCACAGGGAATGGGACGTCTCATTGGAGAAGGTCTTGGCTGCGTCCTGGACAATTGTATGGAGCTACACTTCCACTCATCCTTGCATCATTCATGGGGACTGACATGTTTACTTGTTTTGTTGTCATGTACATTCTGTCATCTACTTCAGCTGTCTTTCTCTTTCTGGAGTGACATCATCTCTGTATGACACTTATCTGACACAAATTTCCATTTTCCTTTTACCTCGCTGATATCTGCAAATCAGTAAACACAGAATGGCCATTATATCACACTCAAGGCTTAAACTACTAGATTTACTCCAAGTAGGAGTACTACAGACTTTCCTCAAGACAACATCCTGGAAGCTCAGACACAGGTGAATCGGGTGTCAGTCTTCGGGAGTAAGGAGCTTAGCCCAATACAGCAGTCGGCTGCAGATTTACTCTACCTGACCTCACTGCTGTACCAAACAGATACGGCCCTGCCTCCCAAGAGGTGAGGTCACTGCAGGTGTAAACCTCAGCTTACTGAAAGTGATCAAAAAGGTCCTTTGCTGTCATCAGTATCAGCACTGCAAAGAAATATTTATCTAGATGTTGTCAGAAACTGAGAATCTAGAGGGCTTTACCGTATACATTCTTCATTTTAATATTCCATTTTCTATTTCAGAAATTTTGAAGAATTTATTTGGTGTTCAGTATAATGTGCATTAACACTGGCTGCATTCTCTGCTTACAACAGTCTTCAACTGCAGAAAACACAAATTGTTGTGCATCACGAATGAACAGTATTTTCCTCATTTTTGCAGACTGTGTGCAATTCCCTATGACTGAGACCAGGAAATGACCTTTCAGTTTACTGAGCCCTGTTGGACCACAAACTGGAAATAAAGGAAAAATGAAACATATTTCAAACCTATCAGCTCAAATCACCAAACAGGGACTGTCGGCTGGAGTTTTAAAAGAAACTTTGGTTGCTGTTTGACATCTGAAATAAATTTGCCTTGTTATGGCTCCAAACTCCAAAAGCTGACTTAAGCAGCATGAATTTGAGGCTCAGTATTGATCTGTTCCCAAAATTTTCAGCCTCTGAATAGGAGGTGCTGCATACATGGAGGAGAGACGAAGAAATGTGGAAGATATTTTGGTGAATTTCTCTCCTCAGAAACACAATGGTAAACAATGTCTATTTTCCAAACTTTACCCCTCTACCTTAATCAACATACTGTATACTGTAAACTTAAAACAACACAATTAATAAATCAGCTTTTATTAATCCAAAAAGAGGCAATTTCATACAATATCAAGATAGGAATTAAATTAGGACCAAAACTGATGAAACAAAGCAGGCAGTGTACCAGACCATCGCAGCTTGCATAAGAACACTTTTGCCTCGTCTCCATTCGCTCGGCTAAGCCCGGCTCGGTCTAACTGTGGTAAAGTAAAGTACAGTTTGATTTCCATCTACACTTAGCCCGGAAAGGTTTGACCAAGTTGTAAAGACAGTGGAGATGCTGGCTTTGCGCCAAACAGGCCACAACAAGGCCAAACCCTGGCCAACGGAGACGAGGCATTTGACGAAACCACATGGAGAGGATCAAGGGGAGCCAAGTCTCATGCACCAAAAACAGTTTCATATCACAACTGGCAGCTCCAAAAATAGAACCATCTTCCTTATTACAATGGTAATGAACATTATAAAGATTTATTTTTTCACAACAGAATCAAATAAATGCAGATATGTAGCTTATTATAGATCTTCCTTCTGTTTAAAGTAAAACAAAAAGGCCCCCGCTTTACATTGCAACATGTTTTATACCAAAGCAACTATAAATGTATTACTGTTAGAGATTATGCTGTATAATTACCAGGGCAGGAAAGTACCTCTTCTGTCTAAAGGCCACAGTGGCAAATACATTCCAAACTTAACTGAGAGTGATGAGAGGAGTGAGCCAGAAAGAGAAAAGTTAACTATAACAGACGTGGTTTCCATGGTCAGCTTCGTGAGTCCAAAATGTACCAGCATTTGGCTTGTGGCTGGCGGTGATTTCCCACCCTGATAATTACCCTGTAAGATAAAAAAACTAAAGTGTATATATATATATACACTAAATAACTACACCCACTCTCAATACAAAACAGTTATTTTATATATAGATGCTGTGGAATAGTTTCATGGAAATGCAAAGTGTGACCTTATAACCCAAAACTGCAAGAACCATAAAGTGCTACATCATGTACCATTAATATTAATTGATATCTTATCAGCTAAATGAAATTAGATAGTTTCAGTGGAGTTAGTGACTTGAATTCTGACATAAAACAAACATTAGGCATAGGAACTGGAACTTAATGGCCAGGCATTACAATTTAAATTAAAGTGTGATAAATATATTTTCCATACATTCACGTACATGGGTCATAATTGAAAGTTAGATGATATAACTGTCTTATAGCACACAGCAGATTTTTTTTGTGATGTTTTTCTATGCAATAAAACGAGAAGCTAAATCATAGCACACATCTTAACAAGGCAGGTTAAGATGTCTTAAATATGAAGTCAAAAAGAAAGGCATTTTGTTGTGGACATATTGCTTCTGAAATCCTAGGATGTAAACATTTTAACAATACTTGAGAGTCAAATGAGGAGAAACATGACCCGTCAATGTGTAGCGTATTTAAGACAATACGGTCCATCAGTGCAAACATTCACAGGAGACCCCCAGCAGGTTGGTTGGATGAGACAGGTTTTGTACTCATGGGACCCTCAGACAGAGAAGTAATAAGTTTAATTCTCACCATTTGGAAAAAACACCTATTTTCTCACAAAACGATCATTGGCACAAAATTACATAAAAAAAGTAGCTACTTTTTGGGAAGAAGTGGACCATTTTGAATCGACCAGGGCACAGCTGCATCAAATATGGATGTAATTTGCCGCTTCAGCAGAACCGTGGAGAGTCGCCGCTAAATTATATCCATATTCTACGTAACTGTATAAGTTCTGCATTCCAGTCTTACTGAAAGCAGCTTTAGGTCCTTGATAATATGATAACCTGTTCCAGGGTGATCTGTATTTTAGATATCTGATGAATTTACAGATAGATGTTTTTTTTTTTCTCCATAAAATGGATATGCTCATTGATGTGTAGGTTTAAACGTACCTTAGAAAAACAAGAAACTAACTTTTTCTTTGGAGACTTTGGAGGCAGCACTCAGAATTTGCCATCATTCAACTGGTGGCAAGTGTTAATGTCCACCCTGATTAGATTCTGTAATGAAAGATCCTCTAGTTTCTGAGGGAGAAATATTAGCTTGAGTTATGAAATGGTGATATCTGTTTGCTGTGTAAACGAAGGCTCTACTTAAGGCTCTAATTTAATTGCAGCTGATTAAAAAATTGTAATAGTATTTTTCAAAAGTCATGGTTTTAGACATGTTCTTATATTACGACGTTAAATTGGAAAGTTGACAGAAGCTCCTCTTCAGAATTCAAATTAGTCCCACTCAGGTATATTGTTTAATTGATGATTACAGAACCTCAGTCATCCAGATAGAGGAATTAACTGAATAAGCAGCAATGCATAGACATTTTATACTAACAGTGTGTGACTGTTCAGAGTTCCTTGTTGAAAGCACCTGATAGAAGCCTTTCAATCTCTTAACCAGCTACCCTGCCTGGGTCGATTTGCATGGATCAGACAAGGATTTTAAATCACGGGTTTCCTGCAAAACCTCTGTTTCAAAATCAAAGACTTGATTCTGGATCTAAACAAACCTCAGTTCCTGCTTCCCAGGGCTTTACTGTGAAACATTTAGCTAGTTTAATTTGCAGTATGGGTAGAGAAGATTGGATGACACCCAAGATTTTTTTTACTCAAACTATTTTACTAAAGTTTTCTTTGCAAAAACTTCAGATTATGAAAAAAGCTCCAGGTATTTCTGTTTGTACAAGTTCCGTCTGGAGGTTTCCTCTACGTTGTCTGTTTGGCTGTTGAGCTAATTGACAACCTCTCTTATGGTCCCAGTGCTGCTCATACAGAAGTGCTTGTGTGCTCTCGTACCCACGCACACACCTCTCATACTCTCTCTCTCACACACACATACACATCTTTCACTCATACTTCCACACACACATTGACACACCAACATTAGCTAACCCTGACAACTGCTTCCTTTCTGCCGCTTTAAATCAGCCAGCTGTTGTCTGCTTCGTCAAACTCCGCAACTTTGGGAGAGAAAACACGGCAGGATCGTCTGAGACTGCGCGTCAAGGTCCACAATAACTTACTGTATCGCCACTTAATAAATACTCTGCTGCTGGCGTTGGCCTGGAGAGCCAGGCCCGAGTGTGCTGCTGACTCCCCGCCTCTCCTGAGTGGTTATCGCTTGGTCAGCGGGTGCCGACGCTCAGTCAATGCGGTTACCACAGATTGTGAAACGGTCAATTTCCAGCAGGTCCTTTTTGGGAGTCCTGTGCTTCAGTTCAGTGCCTCCCTGCGCCTCCTCCTGCTCCTCCTTGGCAGGCGAGGGCACAGAGCTCTCCGGTTCAGGCTGCGGGGTAGGAGGGCGACTGGCTGGTGAGGCAGGGTGGGTGTCGGT
>OMLB01062496.1:14696-35438 GCA_900302555.1 Myripristis jacobus | reverse complement strand
ACAGAGGTGGAGGAGGAAGAGGAGGGCGTTGTGCTGTAAGGAGAGGCAGGGATCCGCTCCACCGTGGATTCACCTAAAAGAGACAGACTTGACTTGAACTAATCCGGTGGAAAATGCAGACAAAACAACATATGGTGCGGTGTAATCTATCCTGTCAATCTAAATTTGTCTGCTGGTCATAGTGGCAAAAGATTCTGACATGAAGACACAAATTTCATTTTTTATCGCCCAAATTACTTTTTTTTAGCCTTTACATTTCAAGGCATTTAGAAAAGACTCTTCTCCCAGGCAAATGACAAATACATGCAACAGAATAATCATCTTAAATTTCAAGATTACCAACACCATCGGCAACTAAAGCCCTGCTCATCACTGGTATTAGTCTAGATGGTCTGATCACAAGATGACAGCTGAGACAGACTGCCATTCACACCTGGTGTTATCAAGTCTCTCACTTGCGTTTTCAGTGATTGCCTGTAGTTGGATTGGTTACTGACCTCAAGATGTGCTTCTGTTTTTTATTCCATTACTTTGATTCTTACTTTGATTCTTCTGTACCTTGCTCTAACAACTTATTCCTCCTCACTTCCATATTACATTGCTGTCATGATCTTCCTTGTGTTCCACACAAATCCTGTTCTTCAACTCTGGCCCATTCACTGGGTAGCTGTGTCCAACCTTTCTAATAACTGGATCACTTAAGAAAAGCAACCACCATCTCACTGCAACATCAAACTTATTTCAAATCTGAATTTCTCCGCCAAACAGCTTGCTCTATCAAATGCTGCTTCCTTGCACAAAGTGACGTAGTGGTTTTCCGATGTTACTGGGGACGCATCGAGACGCATGAATGTTTACACTACAAAATGCGATGTGGTCAAATGTGGCCTTGACCACCTCTGAAAGTGGTTTGAGTCATTAGATTACAATGCTTCTCCGAGAAACAGTCATTGTTGTGCTTGACAATGTTCACTTGTGATGGGATCACCCAAGATGCGTGTTAAAACCAGATGTGAATGCAGTCTAATAGTAAAAAGCTCAAGGTTCAGAGTCATTGTGCTCTGACAATTTAATAAACATCCCTAAGACAACAACCCTACAATCACTGGAGGTTAGTGCTGGTAAGAGACATGAGAGGAATAAGTGCAAAAACACATAGCAGGAGGTATTTCTTTTTGATAAATTCAGACAAGAGCATAATAGAGCACGAGGAGGATGAAGACACGGCACAGGGAGATGTGATGGTTTTCTTGAAGACACGAATTTTCAGACAGATAACATGGAGCGACACTGCAGTGATTCTACCTGCTAGGTCGACACAGTTCAACAGTAAATTCAGGCAACCCAGAGGCACCTCACTCTTCATTTTCACAACAGCGGAGAGGGGAAATAATGAAACCGCAAGAGGCTCAAAAAACAGAAGCCATAGGAGCACAGCACAGTTGGTCACTACCACAATTATCTGCATTATGCTGAAAGAAAACCCTGCAAAGGACTTTTAACTATGAGCATACACAGTGTGAGTGTGGTTACAGCGCATTAGGAAAGTCGACCAAACAGAATAATTCATCATATCAGAGAGAACTGAGTGAAGCAGCAGTGGATATTAACATGGCTGTCTATTGAGGCAACCACCCAGCCTCGGGCTATCTGGCTACGGCAAACTTACAATTCTTACTGCAGGCAGAGCTGCACTGAGTTTACGGTGCAGAACTGCTGCAGAGTGTGCGTGTGTTTGGGCATGGCATTAGCAGAATTTCAAATTTGATCAAGGTAATGAAAAACAGGCACAGACACTGCAGACCAACAGAATATTAGAAAATGTCAGGCTTTGGTGTGCGATTACCTTCGGTTCCATCTCAGTGATTCAGTGTCGAGTCAGCAGGCAATTCTTATTAGAGCACATTATACCATGTCTCTAGCCTGTCAATGGTCAGTAAATAAGTGCACCAACAGAATGCACACACATACACACACCCTCACTTTCCCTACTATTTCATTAACTGCACCAAGGCTTTTTTAATTATTTCCCTTGTCCTTTAGTTTCTGTTGTTCAATTTGTCTTTGCCCATCATCTGGGATTCTTTTTGTTCACCTCACCTACATAAATTGGATTTTTTTTTCTCTCTTCATTATGGGTTTTCTCTTTTGTATGTGTAAGTAAACTACCTTTAAAAGCTGGCAGGCTGGCATTACCCAAGATATAGAAGAACTGCTAATTGGGTCACATATGTATTCACCATGAGTTCTCCATCTCTTCTTTGCGTGATATGGGAGCTTTAAAGGTTAACAACCATATGTCTTCAAATTGGCTACACACATCTTCAGCTTAAGGACCAAAACATCCAATATAGACAGATGGTGTATCGTGTGTTATGCGATTTCAGATCATCATAAAAGACAAAGACCTACATTGCCATAACCGAACCATGGACAAAGGTAGTGTAGTGGTGAGAGAAGTAAGCATGGGATGTGAGGGTTACTGGTTCCAGTCCCAGCAGCAAAATATGTGGGAAGGGGAAGCAAAGATGACACACTCCTTTCCCACTAGTGGTTATTATTATACCGTACGTGTTAGAGCGTGCAGCCTTAAGCCTTGTAGCTGCTGCCTTCTGAAACACCAGATCCAGTGGAAATACAAGCGTTGGTAGGAGCTTTGATGTTTGATATGACATGATGCACCATCAGGGTCTTTGTCATTTTAAAGCTTTTGGCTCAGCACAGCGGGCCAGTCTACGGCACGCAGGGGAGGAAAGATCCGGTTGGATTTGGCTGTGGATGACAGGGAGATGCTGCCACTTTCAGCTGTGCATGTCTTAGGAAGGACTCCAGCAATTTGTCAAGATTTTAAGTGATTTTAATTGTGGAACTGTTTTATTCTATTTCATTGGCTCACTGTTCCATGTTTTATAGTTTTATCTTAATTTTGTACAGCACATATTTTGAAAAGTGATGTATGAATTATTTTAAGATATCTGCACAGTTCTAAATGAATGAGTGAATAAACGTGAATATTTGAAAGGATGGATGAGTGACTGTTTTCTTGTGAGCCTTTCTAACTTGGAAAGGCTCTCAAAATTTTATTTCCTACACCTTAAGTCCAATTTTGTACATCAAACAGCTCAAGTCAGGCTTGCAAAGATCCGGGAGCACTATGACAGAACAATTAGGCATGCACTTTAATCACTGCACACGACTGACTGTTTCAGTGAATACTTTGGCCTTCTTCAGATGAATTTTGGCACTGTGTTCTCGAGTACAACCAAATTACACTGATTGGTCTGATAGGGACACCACAATTAAAAAGGTCAAGATTTCAAGCTTTGAAAGGGCATTAATGCTACCCCGACAATCTGATTTTGCTGAAAACTGGAGGAATGTTTCATTTTGTTACTATCTGACCAAATGATGTCTGCATCGTTTGTGTGGGGTTTTTTTTTTGTTTTGTTTTTGATTACTGACCAAACCCTTGCACCACTACTTAATACAATGTGATATATATTAAACATACTGCAAAAATGAGCTTAGGGTAATGCTTGACCAAAGAGGGAAACTCTGACTGATTATATCCTGGTCATGTCTCCCAAGCTAACCAACCAATTAACCCTGCACTACCTCTGCAGACTCTTAAAGTTTTGTTTTAGTGAGCGGCCACTTGGAATACAAAACGGTGTTCAACAAAACAACGTTAGGAACACAGACTTGCTTTATCTCCTGGATTTCTCAGACGAGTTCGATTCTCCACGTCTAAGATAACAGCCTAAACAGAGCTACCCTGCAACCAGAAGGTCACAGGTTTGATACTCACAACAGCTAACAGCAGGTGTCAAGTCTCTCTGGACAAGGCTGTCAGCTAAATGCTTGCAATGTAAATTAACATGTCAGTTAAACACTTAAAATGTAAATTAAAGTGTCAGCTAAATCCTTAAATGTAAATATGAACGTAGCTGTTCTCTTAGTAGGGATAAGTCAATAAGCCTAGTGCTGTCTTAGTGTGTGGCACATGTAATGAACAAACATGAGACTTGAAACGAGTTAGCGGCGCTCACGTAAATCAATATGACTGACTGTATTATTAAACATTAAACAAACAGGGCTTACTTTTCTGCAGAGGATATCACAGAGAAAGAGAATGAGAGTGACTCGGCACATTCATTTTAAGATTATTTTTATGACATCTCTGCATTATTAGATAACACACAGTAGACAGACACAGGAAATAAGAGTGAGAGAGAGAGTGGAGAGGAGCTGGATGGGGGCTGATAACATGCAGCAAGGGTCCCTGGCCAGATTCAGATCCAGGACATTACATTCTGGCCGTCTGAGTCACAAGGACACCGCCTTAGCACTGCATATTTTTCACATCTCCAAAATAACCGACTTCCAAAATCACTTCCAATACTGAAACACTAGAATAAATCAATTTTAAGTCTTTTATATCACTACTCGCACACTGACAGCAAAACATTTTGGTCAATTTTGGAAGACATCCAGGGGTGATTTTCTGTTGTACTTAGATCCAGTATCAGTCATTCTAAGTTCACACTGCATGTTTATGTTACATAAATGAGAAATGAGCTGAAGATTCTGTCACATTTTGGTTTATCAACTTCCATGAATTTTCTATGATGGCAACAGACTTTACAGCATTTATTTTGAAATGATGTGTGAATTTGTTTATGGGTTGACTTGTTTATATATTGGGTTGACAGGTCTTGTGAGGCAACTAGGCTTACATGTTATGACTTAGATGATCAGGAAATTATTTGGGTTATTATTCCATCAAAAGCCACTAAACCTTGCAGCCAAGCTTGACATTACACTACTGATCAACAAAAAAGAACAAATGTTGGATTGTTGTAGGTTTTTTTTTTTTCTTGTCACGTGGGTGCAACTTACCTGAAGGGTTAGGACACCTGGCCTGGTCGGCTTTGCTGGGGCTCTTTGCAGAGGCGGAGGGAGTGGACGATGGTCTCTCAAACAGCTTGTCCTCCATGTTGGCTCTCTTGACGTAAACGCAGGACTTCCCCAGCAGCACAATGCTGTTCAGCACCTTGAGCGTCACCAGCCTACACAGGCAGGAGGTCAAAGTTAGCAAAGCATGCTTGTGGTTACAAGAACTCGATGGTTTCCCTTTCTTCAGCAACTACTACTGAGCTGCCCCTGAGCAAAGCACTAATCCCAACTGGTTAACTAAATAAAGGCTTAAAAAACAACACATTAAAAGTTCAAGTGTGGGGCTCCACTGCTACAAGTAACATAATGTTGTTGCTAACATCCTTGAGATTAGAATGATGAATAACTGTGGTCAAAAAATGTATTTGTTTTCCTGCTGCTGTCTTTTGCAATTAGTGCATTCATTCGTGAGCGCCCTGATTTTTTTCACTGATGTTGTGGATATCGCACCAGATTAAACTGGCTGTGCACCAGGAGTTTGACACTTTTTAATCACAATATCTAGCAAAATAATCAGGATTATAATTTTAGTTGGAATTGAACTTGCCTATTCTAATTTGCTTCACTGTTATTCCGTGCTGTGATCTGTAAGAGAATTTCCAAAAAGCTGCCTTCAGCTGGGCTGCAGCTATAATGAATCCATTACACCATCTGCTTGCAATCGCCGCCATTCACATCCCACCACTGACACCCGGAGGTTGATGTGCGCCGTCCTTTCCTGTTTATAAGCTTTGCTATTAGGCCTCAGCACGACTGAATGTGTCACTGATGAGAGAGACACAGACGCATCTAGGTCTACGGACCAGTGCTCGGTGTGACAGGGTGCTGCGAACCGAGAGTGTGTGAGCGTTGCTGAATCTTTGCCGAGGCGCAACGGTCTGGTCAGGCCAAGGCTATTTTTAAGTAAAGAGGCTGGGAGGGGCAGAGATGGCACTAGAGATGACAAGACTGTATTCTCCCTCCCGAGGTAAATGCTTCAATGGTACAAGCCCAGTGGGATTGGGGGGAATGAGAATGAGAAAGGCTATAAGCAGCTCAGCACCGGGGGAACGTGAGGGCGCCGTGTTAATGCTTATGTAACTGCTTGTGGATGTGGATGTTTGTCAGTCTCAAGGCATGGGCATGTAACACTGTTTGTGTGGTTAGAGTGTGTGTGAGAGTCAGTGTACTGCATGCAAGTTTAAGTGTGTGTATATGCATGTGAGTGTGTCAGTATAAGTAATAACCAAATGAGACAGATCAGCACTGAAGTAATGTGATGGCACACTGTACTTAACACAGATACTTAATCCTACTTCTGTAGACCATGCATTCGAGCAATTGAACAGGCATTGACCTGTGAAAACTGACAAAATGAGTAGTGTTATAATAAGCAACATTGTGGCTGTCAAAATCAAGCGTGTTGACTCTGACACCCCATTTGAATGGTTAAAGAGTGTTGTTCAATAAAAAGCAGGCACATTTCTCTGGAGTGCCCTGACTGAAGAGCTTAGACTTGCAAAATTATTGTCACATTTAAATCACTTCTTTGGCCACATTTCTTTTACAGGCAGACTACAATAAATACTGCATATACATATCAAACACATGGAAAAATAAAGCTCTGTCAGTTTTGGATAGGTGAATAGATGTGTCAGGTATATTACAATAGACTTATTCAACAGCATCTGTAATAATAAAATATAAGCAACAGTATAAGCTTAATAGATTTCTTAGTACGTCTTACCCAAGGTAAAAGAGGAACACGCATGTGTATGAAAGAGCTCCCTGTACCTTGACCGAACTCATCACCACTCGGATGAGCTGTTAAAACAGAGAAAAGTCAGAATGAAAACCAAGAAACTTTGGGGAAATTCTTACTTTAAAAAATTCCAGAAAGGAAGAGGAGCGGGGAGATGAGATGTGTGACCAGCAGGCACCTGTTGTTAGCTACCAGCAACACACAGATGTTTGTGGAAAGCAGAGCAGTCATTGCTTCTGCTGTTGCTACGTGACAGCAAAGAAACCAATTTTGAGTAGGCTGCTCTTTTCCTATAAATATTTAAAAACTTGTAACCTCTAGCTCTTGGTGCAAGTAGCATCAAAACAATATGCCACAATATGCAACGTTTAGCCTTGAGGGAGGAAATGTGTTGTTAGTCACACCCCAACACTTGTCACTTATTTTGATGAACTGTCTACTTTCAAATGACATCCAGCCTGAGCCTGAAGAAACAGACATCTATAAACTCACCATGTGTGAAAAGGAAGCAGGTGATGAAAAAAAAAATCAATATATCTAATATAAAAAAATCAACATATCTAATATGAAAAAATCAGTCTATCTATCTATCTATCTATCTATCTATCTATAAATAATATAAAATATGGCTTAATTTTCACATTTTTGAACAGGTCTTATCTGCAGTTTTGCTGTTTAGTTTCACTGCTTCACTGCCTTCTGCTGTGACTGTTCATGCTGACTTCCCAAGCCACGAGCCTCACCCTGATAGTGACAAGTAGCTCACTGCTGACCACGTCCTTGTAAAACTTGCCCACTTGCCCCAACAAATGGTATGCACCCCAAAATGTACTGAGCATCACTGAAAAGCCAGTTTCAGGAATGATCAACCATGCTCACTGACAGACATAATCTTATAGTGTGTATTATATCCTGTTTATTTATGCAATCACCATTTTATGGTCAAAAATCTGCATATTGCATTTTCAAATCTTGGCACGCAACAGTGCAGCCTTTCCACTGTGAACAACAAAGAAATAATCCAGCACTGTAAGAGGTTCCTAGTGGACATGCAGTCTTAATACATACACACTTACACAGCACTATGCACCACAGTAGTGGTATTGAGAGTATGAATAGCAACAGATTGCTGCCGCTCTTACCAGAACAGCCAAAGGCAGGGGGATGAAGCCCATTCTCCGGGCCACAGAATCACTGTAGTCTGTACAAGCCTACACAGTGATAGACAGGCATATAACAAAGCAACCAGCAAAACCACAATAATTAGCACTATGGGCTCAATGCAGTTTATGCAAGTATAATGACTGTGGTAAAAAAAAACAAAAAAGCAGATGCTTACATTCTTCTGTCGACTGCTGACGAGATCGAAGGCCAGACTTGCTCTGTATTCACTATATACCTGTGGGAGAGAAAAGAAAACTAAAGCTTGGGAGTCCGAGCACAAACACGTGACAGATCAACCGTAGCATGAAAGATAAGTGAGTGCGGCAACTGCGGATTTCTGAATGCAATCTCCAAGACAGTCCGCAGTATGAATATAAAACCTTATTGTTAACAAAGTCGCTGGAAATCACTGGAGCTGTGCATGGCACTCTGTTATGCTAACCATCAAATCATTAAATTTACACTGCCAGATTTTTATGACTGCATGCCAGTGACAGTGGTGGCCAGAGGCATTAGGTTTTCAGAATATCCATCCATCCATCCCATTCTTGAGCGCACGATATCTCAGGAACACCTTGAGGGAATTTGACATAAACATCCACTTGGACTCAGTCAAGGATTATCTAAGGCTGAATAGATTTTGATAGCCAAAGGTCAAAGGTCAAAGTGACTGCGACCTAAAATTCATCCCATTAGTGTGAACGCAACATCTTGCCTGAAGGGAATTTCATCACACCTGGCACATGTTTCCATTCGCTCAAGGATGAACTGATAACATTTTGTTGGCCAACCCAATATTACAGCAGATATGGACCTGAGCAAACAAATAGTTAAAAGAGTTCTATTTTACGAATTGAGAGTATATAAAAATGCAGATAGTCAAGGTGCACATAAATTAGACAAATAACATAAATAAAATATTGTGCGGACAGGTGGGCCTGGGCTATAGTAGGGGGAACACTGACCCTATCGATTCTCTGTGCTCCTCTGTAAAAACAGTCTCAACAAAGTAAAAAAAATACACATTATACCCATTATTAAATTCCTTCAAAGTCTTCACTAAAATTTTATATGAGTCTGCACAGACATGGACTTAAACTGCAACTTGACTGGCTGGCAGAAGCATATGACCACGAGGTGGTTATTATTTTTTTTTCATCTTTCTGAAAGACATATGTACGAAAAAATCCAACACATGTTTGAAGGGTATAGAGGCTGGCTTTGTCAGTATTTTTTTCAGTCCAATTTCTGTTCTTTTCTTCAATAAAATCCACAGAAAAATTAAAAACGAGAATGTGTGATGATCATGAACCCTCTGTGTATAGTGATACAGCAAGGATCTCGCTTTTTCTGCCTTCAAAACCCCAGGAACTGAAATCAATGTTAATATTGGAGTACATTTCCAAAGACAATATACTATAAATGTACCTCTGTTGACGAGGAGATGAGGATTTTTACTTAAAGATGAAGTTTGTGACTGAAAGAAGTTTTTTTTTTTTTTTTCCCCTTGTGAGTCAAATTAGTCCACATGAGGAGAGGGGATACATATTTTCAAAGAAGTCTGTTCTGTTGTTGGAATTTCCACATGCATTTCTTGGATACCCATTCAGCTGTGACAGAGAATGGTTTTGTGCAGTGTTGTGCATTTACGGGTCAAAGGCAGGTGAATGCTTTTCTTGCCTCTCTACACTCGACACCTCCACATCAAACTGTACGCATAAGCATTAACATTTCAAGTCCGAAAGTATTGAATGAGAAATAATGCAGTAACAGCTCTGCTCACATTGGAAAACATCATGCTTCTAGTTCTATCCAGCAATGTATTGATCATTTCCAAAAACAAAAAAGAACCCATGAACTTATATCACATCAGTTTGTTTTTTCTTCCAGCTTATAAATGTGTTTAATATAAAGTTAATGTAGTTAAGATACAGATAAGCTGTATTCCATCCTTTCAACATCTGGAACAGACTCGAGCCTTTGTTTCTCCACGCCTAGACTACTGCAGTGGTTCCCTAGACAATTTATTGATTCCCAAATGCCGGGTAAAGGGAGATTGTGCCTTTTTTGCTTCCATTTTGGAACATGTTTCCCCTTAAAATAAAAACTTGTAGAAGGAGAACAACAACAACGGGTGAAGTAACACTACACTCAGATCAAGCCATTGTTCTCCAGACATAGAGTTTTTGACAATAAAATATTGACCATACTATCTACCAACAGAGTTTACAGTCATCACACCTGTGTTCATTCCCTCTAGTGCAGATACCGCGGCGGTATTAAGACAAAATTTTTCAATCCGGTGATTTGCCACAGCATTGTCCAGCAGTGTGGGTGTGTCACTACATTGCCTGTCTGTCTGCTGTCTGTCTGTCTGTTCGGTCTGATCACCGGGTCACACGACTGGCTCAATTTGGCTCAACTTCTCCACTATTTTTTGTTTAGTGTTCTATTCCTGCTCTGTTGTATTGTTCTGCATTTTTTTTATCCTAATGTTTTACCCTTAAGAGGTTGGATTTTCACCTGTATGGCACCTTCTGATGTTGGTTTTGAAAGGTGCTGTATCAATAATTTACTTTCTTGCATACACACAAGATGATTCATATCACGACTGTAATATTCAGAGGAAAAAATAAAATGGATCTATATTGTTTTTCAGTATTATGCAGCTGCAGTTAAGGCATGCTATGGGGATCCGCGGGGCAAAGCGTACAGCTGGCTAAACACTGAAACACTATGTTTGCTGCTTAAGGCACCATGAAATTCAGCAAAGACCAACCACAGAATAATCCCTCAGTCGTGAAGGGAGCAGACTCCCCCTGCTCTCAAGAATGCCCCCCCCCCTCGCACATCAGCAGAGAAATAGGTTTCCCCTGCAGAGCCTTCACCTCAGCTGAATTTCGACATGTTATATTCAGGGCAGGGAGTTAAAATCTTGGTCTGCCAGCTGCAGTGAAAAATGCATCCTGAAATTCATCAGCCACGCTAACCGTTTAAATCAACCAAATAAATTTCAGCCTGGAAATAGGACCGAATGATGCAAGTCACCTGCCAAATAGCTTGTAGAGCTAGCTAACATTTGGGAACATTTGGCTGGTGGCTGGTGGTATTTTCCTAGCGTGGATAAGTTCTTGGATGAATTGAAAATGCTTCAGTGCACTGGCAATCGAACAGCTGAAGGGAAATTGATTTTCAATGCATACCTATGTGTATGGAGTAAGTAAAATGACTTGGCTGAATTTTGTCTCGCATTTCTGGATGTATGATCACTGAAGCAATAGCCAACTTAACAGCCAAATTTTCCACTTCAAAGCATGTCTTAGTCAGTGGATGAGACTCCCTCAGAAATAATGAACTTCAGCCTCATTCCTTACATCTGCAGTGATGTCGTTGAACTTGGTGATGAAAGCATGTTTAATGATGTCAACAGCAACTTCAGAGGTGACGACCATGAAGACATCAGGGAACAACACCCAGAGGTGGTCTAGAGAAGAAAAGAGGCATAGGAGACTATGTGGTACATGGAGCTTAAATAACTTTTAACTTTAATTTATCCAGGGCAAGTTTGCTTAGCATGCACACTCTTTTTTTAGAAAAAGCCTTGCTTTGCACTCATGATATTCATACATGGGAGTTTCCCAGTACAACCACAGTCCTCTGCTGTTGGTCACTGTGCAGCTCCCTTCAAGAAATCAGGGCTAAGTAACTTCCTCAGTGGTACCACAGTTATAGTTTCTGCAGTGTCATGTTCACCTCTGGCCCAGATTTCTGCAGCCAAGATTGAGATGGGTGAAATTCCAATAAAAACTCTAAACTTTGCCAATTTTAGTCAGTTTGAAAATCACAAGATTGCAAATAATAATAAGTTACATATTAGAATTGCACCCTAAATTCAATGATGTCTCATATTATGATCTATTTCTTCAGCAGAATTACTGCTTACATAAAACAAGTTCGAGGTCAGGCTCGAACTTAGAACAGCATACATGATCAAATACCTTATAGAACAATTTACCTGAATAAAAACTACATTACACTATGCATTTTGTAGTAGATCTTCCATATTACCAGTGCAAAACAACTTTTACTCTCTTTTCAGCCATCTTAATCTACCAGGGAGTCTTTGGTAGGCACACAGTTGTGAGAGAGGGCTTTACTGCTATTGTATAACACTAACAAAAAAGTGACTGCTGTACTAGTGCAGAATAGATGCAGGATAAATCCATGAAAGAGGACTCCTGCGTTGGCTTAAACTGTATCAGCAGAGGGCTTTACCTCTGCCAGAATATGATTTAGCACATCAGCATCTGATTGCCGTTGACAGGCCAAGTCTGTCAGCTAGAGTGTGCCTGGCTGGGAGACTGGCAGGAGAAGCTGACTGTGTTCAGAGAGCTGTCATACAGTAACGCCCAGCACTCATCCCTCACACTACTCTGCCTGATTCACTGAGATTTGTCAGAGAGAGTCTCCTAAAGTGTAACAGCAGGCCAGCCGAAATAGCAGGGAAGGACCCACTCAGCATGTTTGCCAATAGTTTTTCCATGACAAGCACCGACCCCTTCGCTGAAGTGGAAGGGGTCAGTACTTGTATGAAACAGCCAAAGTGTGGAGAACAAACTTGGGACAGCGTTTGATATTGGTTTGCATTCAATCAACAGAATGCTTTGCTATTAAACAAAATGAAATGTATTTTACCTGGGTTCCATGAGAACTGCTCCATATTCCTGAGACAGACGATGAGCAGGAGAACGTAGTTGGTGAACCGTTCCTTGATATCTGCCAAGACAAAACAATTCAATTTGCAACCACACCAAGCCACCTGTGGAAAAGGTTAGTAGTTAACGCAGTATCTTCATTTAAGACACAACTCAATTAAAGGTGGAATTACTTAACTGTTGTAGCAATAATTTGAATTTGCTTTGAGTAGTCCAATAAGGCTTCTGGATATTGATCTTTGAGTTTTAGACAGCCACTTCTGTCATTTTGTATGACTTTGTAAGTTCAACAAAAGTGCTGTGATGAGTCAGGGCTCATCACAGCTGCACATCACAGCAACAATGGCTCTTAGTCTTACCCCAGCAATGGATGTTAAAAGCATCCATCTAGTGCAATTTTCACATCCATTCATAAATGTTCGGCATGCCATAATGTTTATTGCTAATACCATGCTAGTTAGGACTGAGCCAAGTCACATAAACAGGCAATCTTCAAAGCTGTGAATGAACAGTGAGAGGGAAATGGCCGCTGATTAGGGCTTATTGTCCTCCTCCTGTCATTGGTGCTGAACAGCAGCAGCTGAGATGAAAACATGTTTCCTCTGGGGTATAAAAAGGAGGGCGCTGCAGCCTGCAATTAATCCATAAGAGACCATCACTATTGTTCCTATCAAAGCCAAATGAATAGCTGCATAAAAAGGCCCCTATGTAAAGGAGAATAATTAACCATATGCACGCCAGAATTTTAAATGCTTGTTGTTTTTTTTAGAGTTTAATGCCAAATGTTTCACTGAGAACTGTCAGATGTATGCTGATCATACATCTACTCAATAGAAGAAGCTAAAATGCTGTGTTGAGAACAGCAGTTCATTCTTCATTCTAACTTAAAAAATTGAGTCTGTGACTTTTTTCTACTGTAACAAGTAGTTACAATAATAAGGGAGGGATTGACAACAGAGAATATGAAGACAAACACTATAACATAGAGTAACTTTACCAGTTCTGCAGCAATCTAGCATACGGTAATATTGTTTTTCTAATTAGGTGTGTATGTGTCTCCAGTACCAATGCTGCATGCAGCACCAATCCATTATTAGCATTATGTTTGTGATAAGGTTTTGGTTATCTTACCACTGTTGGACATTTGGAATAGGTTGTTCTTCTCAAACTTCTTGAAAACACTTCCTTTGATCTCCACAAACTGTGTATGAGGGAAACAGAACAACAGAAAAATACAGTGAGAAGCGTTCATTATCCAGAAGAGAAAAAAGAAAACAAACATGTTGCAGCTGCATCAGAAACATTACATCACCACTGTTCTGCATATTTTTTACGATTCATTTGCATACAAATAATTGCATTAAAATGTTTGTGTGCACATGTGCAACTTATTTGTTTGTACAAGTGAACAGTTGCTTGCCAAATCAAATCACGCTTTTTTGTTTGTGTGCGCATAATCATTGCTGACAGCAAGCATATCAGGGATAGCATGCATGTGCATGTCCACTTACATTGTTAGACATCATTATGGTGAGCAGGGACTTGTTGTGGGAGTTGAAGGCTACGTTGAGAGTGGAAGCTTGGACCATGATGAGGATGGAATGGAGGACTAAGAGACAGTCCCTCAGGAAAACAACAGTTGTAAAGCACAGAAATACGCTTGATTGAAACCTTATTAAAAGCATGGAAAGCTGGTACTTAAAGGGACCACCCTGTAGCCAAAAGGTCACAAGGTCAATCCCAAAAACAGTCTGTGTGTGACCATCAACAACCATTAATCCTTTGAAAGTATTCTTGAACAAGACACAAGCCTGGCCTGCTTACTCAATGTAAATATTATGTAAACCTACTCAAATCTGCATAATTCAACAGTGTAAATGGCAAAATAATATCAAACACAGAATGCATGACCAAGAGATATAAACTCAGGGAAACAAAAGACTCAAATAGGCTACATCGTGCATGAATCAACTAAAACCTGACTGTCAATTCAAAGGCTAAAAATCACACCAAAGTCAATAAAACATGACACAGGGGGGAGAAAAGTACAGCTCTGGAACACAACAAATCAAAGGCTTATACTGCTCAGATCTCCAAATAAAAGGTTGCCAACTTCATTTAAAGTCTCCAGAGCTCTACAGCGAAGATTTAAAACACCCATGTTGTTGCTGCTAAAATCGAAGGATACAGACATAGAAGACTGCCATGAGGAAGTGAGGGATGACTCCTATACTGTCCCTCTTGCGTTCTTTGGGTTCTGTGGCTGTCCAATACAGAGCGTCCAGGATGTCTTGGCCAAAGGAGGAGAAGAGGCGGTCTGCCACCTAAACCAACATAAAGATAGTTTAAAAATACTAGTAAGTTTATTTATTTCCCTTTGTCATTCATGCATGTTAAGAAAATTATTTGATGTTTTTATGTTGGGGAGGTTTAATTATTTTTCTCTTTTCTTACATGCATGCAATTTGTTATTGGTATGCAGTTTTCCCTTTGGGAAGACTGTCCTTATCACATAGTTTCTATTACCACGCTCAGTTTTGTCTTTTAATTTGTTTTCTTTTGACATGCAATAGCAATTTTTCATTTACATTATCTGTCAACTAGCCCAAACCACTCGACAGCTCAAGATTATTCTTCACAATAACAAATATCACAGTATGAGAAATGGCACTGGGCACAGGCCAGTGTGTACTATGCCAGAACAATATAAGCTCAATACACTATCTAAAACTGTCTAGTCCGTTTGAATGATTTCAAAATGTTTCAAAAACTGGATATTTTCCAGACTTTTCAGACCTACACAGGATCACTGGGAGAGTTGTAGTAGGAGTCTCATATCCACAAAAGACTGAGGTTCACCCAACACATCAAACACTGTGTACATAGTAGATACATTATATTGACAAAAACATAAGTATCTCCGCCAGGCAGCAGCCTGGAGGGGACACACAGACAGATAATATTGGCATTTTACTTTGAAATTTGAAAACATTTTACATCACTGGATTTTTAAAACTGTTCCTGTCCAGATTAGTATGCCAAGGTAAAACAACATGTCTGGCTGAGATCTGTACTCTAATGACTGCTCTCTTCTAGTATTATTATCCTTTTGCTGAGTATTGATGATGAAATATGAAGTGCTATGCATGTGGGTATACACAGAGGCTTTATAAATGTGACATGTTTCTAGCGAGTGAAAATGCATCAAGAATGAAAGGCTCCCACTTAAGATTTACTCAGTTTAAAAAAAAAAAATCAAAGATGTTGTCCAGCATACAAATTGATTTGTAGGCAGGGATTCTACAAAGCACTAGTGGTGTTTCCCTTATCATTGCCTTGAGATGTATAACTGTAGATCCAAGAGTAAAAATCTACATATGCAAAAATGGGAAACATGCACACATAGTCTCAAATAGTCACAAATGGCCCTGGTCTGCATTAAAATGTCACAGTCTCTAAAGAACAGCACCTGCCTTTCTCTTGCATTAGCAATTTCTAGCCAGCCAATGCATTGTCATGCACAACCATTACCCACCACTATATGTGAACCATAATAGCCTATTGATTGGTAACACAAGTCTAAGTTTAATTTATCACCCGGTATACCTAAATACTTTTAGGTGTCGTTTAAATGACTGTGGATGTGACTGTGGATGTTACCCAGCACTACATGTTAGAGGGTTTGAGTCCATTTAGAGGCAACCATGCTAAAAGATGTGCATACTTATGGCACTGTCACTGTTGGGATGGAAAGTATTCACCAAATGACAGATGTAAACGTAAAAAATGTGCAGTACCTCCAACATGTTGTAGATGATGTAGAGTTTGATGACAGACTGTCCTCTGATCAGGTGGTACATCATGGAGTAATCGACATAATGCATCATGGAGAAGCACAGCACCAGGATCAGGCCTTTCAGCATGTCACACACCTGTGCTGGTTGCAGCAGCCGTGACCCACTGGCCACACACACACACACACACACACACACACACACACACACACACACATACAGAGGAAGATGAACTCACAGTATTTGTATTGTCGTGTGGATACATTTAAACAAACACAATCTCTTTCATTTACAAATATTAGAATGCATACCTGCATGCAGGAATATACATTACAGATGGACACATGCAGGCACACATACATACCACATGTACATGTGCACACACATATAGAACCTTTCATTATTGTCTGAATGTAAAGTTAAACATACAAACAGGTAGACATGCACGGTCACACAATAACGTTCTATCTAAAAGTATGAATATTATTAACACCTATGCACACAAACAACTAAAAGCATTTATAAACACACACTATTTTCCATACTTGTTTCAGATACTTAGACCTGCTCAGATGTAATAAGACCCAAGAAGCCAAATTAATGAGAGCTTTCCTAATTAATTAAGATATCAGAGGACCAGCATCAGGACTACTGCTGGTTCAGTGAGTTAAAAATGATCACTGCTGTTCATCCCATGTAAGCTGAGCAATCCAAACGGAGGTATACAACATGGGAAAAAGGCAACAACTCCTTTCACTGCTGCTGCTAAGTAGACTATGTAGAACTCAATACAATATATTAAGTTACTCTTCATAAGTTATCTCATTCATTTATAAGATTTATTTATTTTTTGATACAGTATGTTGCTGTTATTATTATTATTTGATATTTTATAAAGTAATTCATAGATTTTTTTTTTTTTGCATGAGTGAGATTTAAACAATGATGATTTCTTCTTATCTAACTAAACAACCTATGCCTAAGAACACTCACCCATTTGAAAATAAGAATATCTATAATTTAGAAACATTTCAGTATATCTATGGCATTTTGTAAAGAAGTGCTGTAAAGGGTGCTGGCTGAATAAAATAGATGGAGAAAACACACAGGCCATTACACCAACAGCCAAATATGCCTTTCAGTGTTAAAAAAAAATGTCTTCCAAACATATGCAGCATTCATAATTAATGGCAATGGCTGGCAGTGTTAGCTTAGGATGATGTAAAGGGGAGGGATGACAAATCCATAGGACTCATTATTTAGAATTTACTGTGAGAGGGATGACAGGGAGAGCAAGAGACAGAGAGAGCTTATTTCCAAGACATATAGTTTCCCTATCAATTGCATGACTGGGCTATGTCAGCGTATTAACCACCTCTAGGCAGGGCAGAAAATAGCTTCGCTGTCTCTACAAGCCACAGCTGCTGTCGCACTCCAATATTCACCATTTCAGCCCTCTGAAACCAAAATGAAACTCCCTTAATTTCTTTAGAAACTATTTAAAATTTGTTAATTTGGCCTATGAAGATGTTGTTGTTGTTTTTTTATTATGCCTTAATGAATTAATCATTATTATTATCACTGAATACAAGTATACTCATTCCCACCATCAGATTTAGTTTATCCATGAAATAGTATGTCAATTTCATTTTTTTCATTGGCTTTTTCACAGGGCAAAGCAGCCATTTTAAAATATTTTAAAATATTTCATATATTTGTTTTTATTTATATATTTTTTCATGTTTTCGTTCCTTTTTTATTTTTTTAAACATGAGTCTATGCTTTCCAAAAAAAAAAAAAAAAAAAAAAAAAACTTAATTGAGCAAAGCAGCAATTTCAAAATATTATTTAGGGGAGTAAAGGACATTTCTGTGTGTCGGCAGCAGATTTGGGTTTCAGAGAATCAAATGAGCCATTACCATTTTGAGAACTGAAACTAAACTTCACATGATGGATAGCTATCTACCAAAGTGGCATTACAGCAAAAAAAAAAAAAAATTACCAGCATGTGGCAAATGACTGGTAGCAATTTCGAACTCTATTCCTAACACTGAGCATAATTACATAACACTTTCACTTATCTCAGAATCAGAGTCTCTTATAATTTCAATCACAAGTGTACGATTTGAACACTGTTCTGCAGTTACTGTAGAGATATGCTCAAATACGTTGCAGCTAAATCACAACACACCACATACAGACTAGCTCTAGACCTACTCACTAGTGTACAAGACATGAAAAGACAATCAACAACTCTAAGAGCCAACTGGTACCTAAGTTAACTTACAGTGGCCGATGATTATTCTTGCATTACAACAAACGTGGCTAACCCCTTACACTTAATCTCCCTAAAAAGATGAGAGAGGAAAAGAAATTGCGTTTCAGATGACTGAGCTGTTTGCCAGCACAGACGGGGGTTTGGAAGGTGTAGATATCCATGTTATTTTAAGAGCAGCATGCTCTCGACTCCAGGCTGAGAGAGGAAGACAGCCTTGAGATTAGGATGATGTGTAAATTGGCTTTATCAAGTGTCTCAGTTCTGAATCAGTGTACTGTTGGGCACAAAACTGTGAAGAGAATGGCATGAGATGAACATCTGAGTCTGTGTTTCCAAAGCAGAAAAGAAAGTCACTGCATAACCAAAGAACAGCCTGTCTTTTCTTCACCTACTTTGGGTAAACAGCATGTACCAAATATCAGGGACACTATTTTCATGGCTGCTGTTGTGAATCTACGTAAAAGTCATTATCCCTTATTGATTTGCCTGATCAATCTATACCTTTCATAAAAGAGGAAATGTGATTAAAAATAAAACGAAGCAGAAAAGTTTAAGAAGGAACTTTAAGCTTTTGAGGAATTGTGCAAAAGGGGTTCCAACTCAGTATAAGCAAGGTGATCCTTTTAAAAATCAGAAGGATGTCCCTGTAGATTTGCGCCTTCAGTGCACAGCACTCTTTTTGGGCTGTGGCTCCATCTAGTGGTCAAATCTGGAATCATTCATGTGAAGATTTTAGTCCAGGAAGAGCAGCAGGGCTCCTTCACACTACCAATTTTAAAATTCTTTGCTTTCCTTGTAATCACACATTTTTGACTTAATTTCAAGTTTTTTTGGTCAGAGTTCAGTGCATAGACATTTCATTTTGTACACTGCAGAACAATTTTCTCTCTGTTTTTCTTTGCCCTCTTCTCTGAAGTCAGATTTTTAACACTGTATCTGTACACTGATGACAAAGACCTTGACCTGATGAGGCATATTTACATCTCTACATAAACACCAAACTGTGGGTTTCTCTCACTTGATCATGCAAAGTCAAAAAAACAAACAAACAAAAAAAAAACATCATATGATCAAGTGGTGCCAGGACCAGCAGCCACAACACAAAGATGCAAATGCTAAGATCAAGAATCAATGTAAAGACCAATGTAAGGACCAAAACAGCTGCCACAAAAAGCTTTTAGGGTGTATTTTATAATCTGTTCAGCAAACAGCTTTGTATGTCTCTCAAAAAGATGTCAAGGATAATAGTAGCTTTGAGGGAGGTCTCGACTTGGAAAACACTAGTTTATGTTAAGGCATTGATGCAAAAACCAATTCCCTGTTCAGTGTCGTCTACTTCATAAGCTGTTAAACACACTCAGCTTTCTGGCCTGTTGCTGCAAAGCTGCTTCAGCTGGCTGTTAATGTAGCCTGTGTAATGCAATTCTCACGTTCTCCAACAAGCTAATATTATCTCTGTGACTTATGCATATTACAGTGAAGTGCATTCAGCTACTGTGCTGCAATCCAGTTAGCCATTACTGTATGCCATTCAAATCAGCCTGACATTTCTAGGCATTAAGCTCTAGGCAGGAAAAAGAAGAAAAAGCTTGACTTGTGATACAAAACCTTGCAAGGGAAATGGACTTGTGATCAGGACATAGCTGGTTTGAATCCATAAAAAAAGAGGGGAAATTTGGGCTGGGAAAAAGTTTTTCCCTCCCTACTTTCAAGATGCCCTTGAGCAAGGTGCTGGAGCCCCAAATTGACCAACATTGGAGGACTGGCTACACCTATCACCAACTGTTTGAATTTGCGTAGCTGTACCAATGTCAAGCAGGGTGTTGATAGAGAAAACAGCACACATGCTCGGCAAACCTTTTTTCTGGATGAAAAAAAACCTGACCTATGAAGAGCCAATATGGCTGTTGTGGCTTCGTGAATGGAGCATGATGAGTGGTGCCAAGCTGCACATATTAACAAACAAAATGGAGATGGAGGGGAGACCAGTGAAAGTGGGATCCGATTCAGGACAGTGATAACATTTATGAAGCCTTGGTGGGCTTGTGGCAGCATACCTGCTTCTTCTGCAGTAGGGGCATGTGTGCACCCTGC
>OMLB01062494.1:98093-130661 GCA_900302555.1 Myripristis jacobus | reverse complement strand
GAACTTGGCCCTTTTCCCACTCAATGTAACGTTTATGAGACTTGACCATGATTACGCTAAACATATGTAAAGCAAATGTAGATAGACAGATAGATAGATATCTTCTATGTGTGCCAGTGCATACTCAGAGATTAATCCTGATACCATAAAACTAACGTCATCTAGGCCTGTCAGGTATGAGGTGCTGAACGGCTCCTGACGTGCAGGTTTCACAGCCTCTTCTGCTTTTCACTACTGTTTGTCACATAAAGCCAAAAATAAACAGAAACACGCATGGAGCAGGAGTCATCACACACAGTTTCTTTTCTTATTTTTGTCTCCCCCAACTCGATTTCCAGTGATTAGAGCATTTCTATTTCCCTTGCAATAATTACTTAAATTATCATATATTATTGCCCCACATGAAGATATAGGACATGACATTACATTTTCAGTTAATATAAGTGTTCTAATTTTGAGTGCTTGCAAAAACCGGTGCTTTGCCAAAAAAAGATTATTTTTTTGGATTTCAAATTTTTTAAGTAAAAAAAGCAGATTTGTTAGGGGTATCAGTTGATTTACAGACACTACAGTCACTTTGATGACCATTCAGTCTGCTTGGGTTTTCTGTTTGTGGCCCATCGATCGCAGCCTGACGCGGGTTTTCTTTTTCTGCTCGTCGCTGCAGAAACTTTATTTCTCGGGTAGTTTGTTGAGGCTGGGGACATTATGCTGCCCAGACTCTGGGATGAAGTGCTGAACAAAAGTTATCGGCAGAGGGAACATGAAGTCCTCACGTGTGAAGTGAACAGCACCAGCACGCTAGAAAAAAACTGTGCTGCATTCGCATGTTCCTCGTAAATTACTCTTGCGATCGTTTTTTGTTGTTGAGACATGACTCGCCCCGTGTTCAAGCATCGTCGCACAGAAAATGAATTAGAATAAAATAAACCAGACCCTGTACGAGGAGTAATGTTTTGATGCCCGTTGTATATTATTTTAAATTCGGTTAAGTTGTACAGAGCTACTTTGCGCCACAGTGACACACTAAAAAGGAGGAATTTACGTTTGAAATCTGCTTAATATTTGGTGTGAACACTTAGGGGCAAGGGGAAAGCAAGGATTAACCAAGAATAAGAGTTTAAAAAAGAATAAAATGATAAACATGAATACATTTTAGACCCAAAAGCCAAACGCCAAGAAGAAGAAGAAGAAGAAGAAGAAGAAGAAGAAGAAGAAGAAGAAGAAGAAGAAGAACAATAACAATAACAATAACAATAGTATTAATAATTAACACTATTTATGACAGCAAATATTGCCTGGGCCTTCGTGCTGCATGTCCCGTAAAAGAAGGTAAAACATTTAAATATTGTGTAATACTTTGTTGAGTCACTCATGTCTGTTCCGTTCAAAATTCCGACATTTCGCAAAGTCACGAAGGCAGCATTAGTCTAGTCCAGTTCCCATGATGCATCTGTCCTCAACTGGCTGGTGATGACAAGCGTCTCACGGCTCGAGAAAACAACCGCTAATTGTGTGTTTTTACGGACTTCATGTTTTGATTTTTGCCCAAGGACAACGGCCCCACGAACCGAATAACCGTAATTATTCGTTTACCGAGTCTACGGTTATTCGCAGAGGCTACACCGCCGCCGTCGGTCCGTAATAATGTCAAGTTAGCCAGCCCCGTCGGTAAGTGGGAGAGCTAATGTGCTAAGTAATGTCAGGTTAACGTTAACTGACAGTGTCATGTTTTGATGTTAGCGGTGCTGTTCAAGTCGTGGTGTGGGCAGCTTGTTTGCCTTTTGTGCACGAATCTCCAACTCCTTTTAATATGCTACTACAAGCATAAGTGCCTACACACACACACACCGGAGCCTATAGACTGGAGTTACATGAATTATCAAGTTAGGTGATTATAATAAATTAGGGGTCAGTGTCGGTCAGCCCTTGCTAGGTGATTATAGAAGCAGACAGCAATATGTAAGATAGCCTAATTTTTGTGTAGTAAACAAACGGGACTGTAATAATCTTATCTGGTGTTTTACTCTGTGTGTGTGTGTGTGTGTGTTGCAAGCCAAAAGAGTCATTTGGGGCAATCTAATCTGTGTATGATCATGTCACTCAATCTGGATGGCATGCTGCATGATCCTGAGTCGCACCCTCTGTCCGTTTTTGATTGGGGAAGTTAGTCCTGAACCATTTGTAGCTACTTCCCTGTAGACTGCTCCTTTAATCAGAGCCTCACATGACTCTCTCTTTTTCTTTTTTCTTTTCTTTTTTTTTTTCGTACGAAGTGGCAGTTCCTGGGCCATGAAATTGCAGATATATCAGAGTGCAGTCCCGTGATGGAAAGTATGTAGTAGTTACTTGGAGGCAAACACTTTGGTAACATAGAGTGTGGAAAATTTCCCGATTGCCTTGCGCCTCGTCAGTCTGGACTCACAAACACCCACTGTGCAGTTGTAATTAGAGACACTTAAAAAGGGCGCACCGCTGAATAGACCTGCTGTGTGCCTTACACACCTAGAGGGAATAGTTAGTCTCTTATTTTTTTGTTTCAGTGTGCCATGAGGGAGTAAACCTTCTCCGGGGGTGCCATGCTCGCCACACAGACACCAGATACGCCACCAGAGGCTAAAGATGTCAAGCAGGTAAAAACATCAGATTGTTCACGATTGTCGTGTAAGATCTTGTTACTTTGCAGGATACTGCTGCTGTTATTCTACAACAGTTTTCCTTGTTGCTATTGCTTATGAGTTGCTATACAGCCTGCATTGTAAGAGAAAATCTCCAAAACAGAACTCATACATGCTGATCCTGTGATCTTTAGGTCAGTTAGAGAATGCAAGCTTAAATAAAAAACAAGCCTTTGCAGATCTGTTCCCATGGCAAGCTCTATGAGTTTGACTGTGTGGGCTCTTAGGATGGATTTTTGCTTTAAATAGTTTGACTGTGACATGTTTGCTTAGGCCTGTAGAATTGTTTTGCATGCAGTAGGCACTTAGTGTTGAACTTGGTCCCCTCTAGTGATCCATCCACTTGCCCGCTTGTGTTATCTTATGTTCAGTGTCATTATTTTCAAAGGCCTTGATAGGCTTAAAGAGAGTCTAATGCTGTTAAAGAGGCTAGGTCAGACCCAGAGTCAAAGACAAAAGGTCAGCCTTTCATCATTAAACATTAAAGATAAGTACGGACAGACAAAGGGAAAATGAATGGCAGATCCTGCTTAGTAAGTTATTAAATTCAGCGTGTTGTGTGACTGCTTTTATTAGTTATGTTAAACAACTAGTCATTTGTTTGCTGCATTTCAGAATAGACTAGTAACGCGTAAGCAGCAAGGTTTTGCACAAAAGAACCGTATGCTACCAAGTTCATCTGCTGTCTTAGCTGAACTAAATGCATGAACTTGGTACACACATCCATTGTTCCTCTGACATTTAAATTTGTATATTTGAAGAATTAATTGATCATTTTTATATGTGGGAAACAGGGAGCTAGAAAAGTGTCCTTCTTGAAAGCTCAGTTTTAGCCTTGGAATGTATTCTGTTCACAGACACAGCAGCAGTTTTGATGAACAATCTGCCGGTTTCTAGAACTGACTGCATAATGTTGGCTAATGTATATGTTCATGTTCTTTTTCCACCCATGTCAGCTGACAACAGGTGTCATGTGTCGGTAGATAAAGTACAGGCCATGTTTCATAGCCACATGGCTGATGATCCTACTCCTTTTCCTCATTTTACTGACATTCAGAGGTTTCCATCATCTGTGTTTTTATGTTTAAATTTATCATATCTTAATTTAAATTTTGATTTTATTTGCTCAACTCTTTATTAAAATGCAACAATTGTGTTATGCTATATATTTTTTTTATCTCACTTGAAACTGTGTCTCTTTTATGTGTAGGCTAATATGCTAATTCTTAGCATAGTATAGGTTTAGGTAATTATTATTGATAATTAAATCATTAACCTAACCTGTAAGGCACTGGTAGGGAACTCAGGCGCTGCTTTGTTTGTCTCTAGGTGCATGAAATTTAAAAGGAACATGAGCATGAGGATGAAATTTTCATTTGAGCAACGCTGACAAAGGCCATGCCAAAATGTTCTGGTTTTACTAATAAATACTTAAGTTGTACTTACCCTTGTGTTCCTGAAATCTAACCGTCACTAACCTATGAGGAAATCAGCCTGTGTTTCAACAGAAGAGCCACAATTTGCATAAGGAAACAATGAAGCTGTTGATCATTCCACTTCTTGCTCTTTGTCGTTCAACCTGAAGCATATCAAAGAGAAGCTGGCGCTGTCGCTCAAGGCCCTGCAGAAACGCTATGTGACATCAGACGCTGTGGTGACCAGTGAGGATGGTGATGCCAATCTGCTCTGTTGCGCCCTGGAGGCCATCTTCATCCACGGCCTCAAGAGCAAGTACATTCGCTCCGATGCGGGGAACCGAAGTAGGAAGGGGGACCGGGGATGCCTCCCCCAGCCTTTCTTCTGGAGCCTGCTTAAGACTGTCACCCACCGGTGAGTCAAAGTCAGAACAGGAACATCTTTACAGATAATACAACTTCATTAAACTAGACATGTGTTAATCATTTACACTAGATTTAGTTGTGCTGTATGTTATGTGGCATGATGATTTCCAGAGTAACCTCAGCATACGTTGGCATAAAATGGTCTGTTGCCTCCACAGGGACGTGATCATGGAGTTGGAGAAGCTCAGCTTTGTGGGCAGTGATATAGGCCGCTGTCGGGCGTGGCTGCGCCTGGCTCTCAACCATGGCCTGCTGGAGTGCTATCTTGCATCATTGTTTCGGGAGGGCTCCAAGCTGCAGGCCCATTATCAGCCTTCTGCCTTGCTCCTGAATCCCGAGGAGAGGGAAGTGCTGCTCAGCTACCTCCAGGGTCTTGCCTCACTCACATTTAGTCTCTCTTATAAGTCAGCTGTCCTCAACGAATGGACCACCACTCCCCTGGCTCTCGCCGGACTCTGCCCCATGTTCCAAGCAGACGCAGTCGACCTGCCTCTCAGTGGCGGAGATCTCGCCATTTCTAAACCCTTGCGCAAAGAATCGTGGGACAGGATGTCCCAGTCTTCAGGCTCATCGGATGCAGTGGATGTGCAGAGAGCGTGCCCGGTGTCACTGGTAGGGAGGGGAACCACTGGGGGTAGGACTGCTCTCAATTCATCTAATTTGAGCCTTGACACCACAGGCTCCTCTCAGCTCTCCTCCAGCCTGAGCTCGGACAGCCTCCTGCAGGGACAGGACCCTCGCAGCCCAGCTGGGGAGCAGTGGTCCTCATGTGACCTGGACATGTCCCCTAATATCAACTGCTGCACCAAGAAGCCTCTGAAAGAGTATGTGTAATGTGTGTGCAAGCTGTGTTGTTGGACATGTTTACTCATATAACTGCCCGACCACTATAAGATGAATGGTTTAATAGTTAGAGTTGGTAAGCATTCACTGTTGTCCCATAGTCAGAGATAAGAGAGAATAATTGGCGGAAAGTTGTCATTTAGTGTGTGTAGCCACATATTTTCACAAAAATATGTAATTTTATGATGCTTTTTCACACCTCTGTATACAGACTCGAGTTTGGGCATTATAAGCTAAATAGTTCTTCTTTTTATCTTGGTTAGAAGCAATATTTTTACATGACAGCACTACAAGGCGCTTTACACGATGGTGCTACAAATAGCATCAGGTCAAGAAACAGCCATAGGAAACAAGACAAACATACATTTTGGGTTACATGTAGGCGACAAGTCATAACGCTCAGCTATTACCAGCAGCAAGCAGGATGAGAGTGAAGGAGAAAACAGTGGCAGTGTTTCTCTTGTGAACCCCTCGAGCTATGTCATGGTTATTTGCACATTTGAGCAAGTAAATTATCACATATTTTACCTTTTTAAACCATGGATTTTACTTTACAAGTAAGCAGTTTTCGGTTACTCTGTTTCTTTTCTAGCTCACAGTGAAAAATGTCCTGTGTAATGACTTGCTCATGTCTCTTCAGTATGCCATCTGACTTCCGGGAGAGCGGCCACTGTAGTCAGGACTCCATGCGTGAAGACTCCTTTGTCTCCAGCACGGGTCCGGACCACTTCTCTGAAACTGCCAGTGGATCTGACAGCGAGACACATGGCCCTGCTACGCCTTTCCCAGACCTCGTGGACCAGCCCCCACCATCGGTACTTCCCGCAGTAGAACCACCATCCCAGCCGTCATCCGATGAAGAGCATCCTAACCAGTTTGCCCCAGAAGCGTGCTTTAATACCTCCTCTGAAGTGCACTCAGACACTGACATGCCCTCAACGATCAGCGAGCCAGCGGAGCCAGGGAGGCAGCAGAGATGACTGATGTTCAGGAAAATACTGAGCTCATCCAGGAGGAGAAGAAGGAGAAGGAGGCAGAGACGTCTGCAGAGAGTAGCTCAGAGCCTTCAGCAAATGTAGTCCCACAGCGCTCGTCCAGTGTGCTCAGCAGAAAAGTGTCCTCAGATTCCCTCCCAGTAAGTATATCTGAAAATGGCACACACAGAATCAGAGGCCTTACTTGACCTCTGTCTGTCAGATGATCCCATCATATGATAGGCTTGAACCAAGTCCATTTTTCATTGTAAATCTTACATAATGTGAGATGTTTACTGTAATCCCTTGCAGTAGCTTTTTGTCCCACTGGGTTGTGCTTTCTGAATGCAGCTGAACACAGAACTCATAGCTCAAGTTGAATAGAAAGTAGTGTTGATTTTACAGATAGAGAAATGTTGCCCTTTCTCATGATTACCTATATATCGTATTTCCACCAAAGTAAAGAGAAATATCTCACTCCAAAAAACTTTAGAAAGCTTCAAGATTCTGTTTTATCAACACTGAAAATGAATGTTAGTCATAAACTCAGTGCTGGCAGATTTTGGCTATGGAAAGTCTTTCTCCTCTACCAGCCACTCTGGGAGATGATGTGCTATAATTAGTCCTATTATTATAAAAATGCATTTGTTGGTGTAAGAGTGGACAGAAAATGTTCCTTCCTTTTATGTATATTCTAAGTAAAAAAAAAATCCTTAGCTTGCGTTCAGACGTGATCTTCAAGTAAATGTGGATATCTACATGTTATTGAGATGACTGTTTGATGTTTCTATGCATGAAGTGAAACTAGAATAAATGATTTCAGTCTCTTGCAATCATCACATAATCATCAAAAATGCAGAATTAATTGATCACAGGAGCAACAGCAAGATATTTAATCATTTTTGGCCCCAATAAAACAGTTAGTTTTAGTGAAGATATTGACGAGATTATTCTGATATTTCTGTGGCTTTTACTTAAGAAAGAAACTGTGTACTCTAGTTTCATATGATCCTGATCTCAAATCCAGTGACACATGAATAAGCAGGAATCACTCTTGAGTATACCATTCTCTACTCATTGAAATGTATACTCAACTTAGTTATTTATAAACTCTGGGCTGTTTTAGGAGACGCCCTGTTTACTTGTTACTTGTTTACGGTAAGGGCGCTTAGTGTCTGAGAAGGTCTCTATCCTTCCTCTGTCCTTCCTACATCAGCTAAAGAAAACAGAATAAAGAAACCTCTGTCATTCACTTTGCAGCAATCCCGTTCATGGATCTCTGAGGAGGACATTTACAAGCCCCATCTGGACGAGGTGTCAGACACAGACGAGTTGCCAGGTTGTGTCAACGGGCTGAGTGCTCCTACACCTGAGCCCAAGGCCCTTCAGTCACCCCCCAGCGTAATCCATCGCAGGCAAATAGGTATTTGATTTCCTGATGTGTGTTCAGTGAAAAAAAATGGAAGGAAACAATATTTGGCTCAGAGAAACGTGGTGATTTTTATTTCCTTTTTTGAACATGACATGGTGGAAAAGACAAGACCTGTTGCACAAAGATTTTAGTTGACCTATTAATGAAAAAAACATCCGGTCAGTCATGGTAGCACTTGCTCAATGGTTTTAAAGTAACACTGAGTTCGCTTGACACATTATGAAGCAATGTTGACCTGACAGGATCATTTTGGACAGGAATAAAAGGCTATTACAAAAAATAATTCTCTGTATTTGGCATGGGTAAAATTAGTATAGCAATATATATATTTTTTTTTTGTGCAAGATCTTAAACTTAGTCAGTATCACAGGCATATGCAACTCTTCTGTGAAATTAAGCTCAGGCTCTTTTACCAAACTGTCACTGGTTGTTGACAGACAGGGACTTTTGGATACAATTAAATTGTAACATTGCAAGCATACCATTTGCTTTACTCAGTGACATGATTTCCTCCATCAGGCCAACAAAGGTAATGGAGGAAGAGAGGTGAGGTGTGTGTAGGCATATTCACAAGTTTACAAGCACTGACAGAAAAAGAGTACCACACATAAGGATCAATAAAGTTAGAAAAAATGTTTCATTGTTTTATCCCTACAATAAGCAATAACATAAGTGAAACAAACAATTGTGCATGATGAAGGAGTGGTGAGTTTAAGATGTTATTGCTTTCAATTTTTTGCTTTGGAGGCAACAATTGGGTTTGCAGTGTATATGGAGAGGCATGAGGTAAGGCAAGGTCAGACAACACAAACTTTTCTCTATCAAACAGCAGTCAGTGTTAGGCGATGCTGTGATACTGACTTAAAAAAGGAATGATTCTTCTGAAAATTGTCTGTCCAGTATGCAAATAATACGTTGCGCAAAGATAGTCTTCATTGTGATTTGGGTTGATTGTTTCATATTCTCTTGGGGGCCTGAGAAGGAAGTGGATGCCTACGAGAAACATTTGTCTCAATAGACTACATTCTGCAGTGTGACAGGAAGTGTGTTGCAGTGTTGAAAATTGGCTTTCATTTTGAGATGAACTTTGGCACAAAATCATATTTGCCAAGAACATTTTTGTAATGTCACTCCACCACTTTACAGTCTACAGTCTTACAGTTTATCTGCATCACTGCATCACAATATTTAGAAAACAACAGTCAGCTCACACATAAAACAGACCAAAAGTGATTTTGGTTTTCAATACAATAAATCCAAAAAAACTTAATTTGAAGAAAATGGGTCATTATATGCCCATCAAATCCTTCAACCAGTACTGATATCGACACTGATATAAATTCTGTAACTTCCCTTTTATGGGCTTCAGTTTTCGGCAAACTTCCTCTTTTTTCTTCAACTTTGCAGAAAAATGATAAGCTTATCTTTCCACCACTGCTTCCTCTAAATGGTGTTTATATTTGTTGATTACTTGCCTTGTGACTTAAGTATCAGATATACTTGTGAAACCAGTTATGAGCCAACCAAAATAGTCTTTAGCTGTCATTTGACGTCCTTAAAATGAAAATAAACCTTTAGCCAAGGCAGATGATTTGTGCTGAGTCTCGCTTTTCTTTCTGTCTCCCTGTCAGGGCTGTCTAACCCGTTCCGTGGCTTACTGAAACTCGGTCACCTGGAACGACGTGGCGCCGTGGGAATGTGGCGTAGCTACTACTGCGAGCTCTCACCATTTGAGTTCCGCCTTTACCTCAATGCTGAGGAGCGCACGTGCTGTGACAACTGCTCCCTGGTACGCTGCGAGGATGCTCGTATTTCTTTACCCGAGGGCCGCTTTGAGCTGGCCTTTCCTGGGAAGCGTCTGTACCTCCGGGCAGCTAATCGTGATGAAGCAGAGGACTGGGTGGACCGGATAGTGGAGGCTGTCAACAAATGCCGCCCGGCACCTCGCCAGGATGACCAGTGGGAGGTGCTGCAACCCTCTGATGAGAATGGTCTGGATGAGCCCTCGTTTTCATCCCCATCCTCTGCTCCCTCCAGCCCAGAGCGAGGCGTATCATCCACAGACACAGGAACGGGGCAGCATGTGCCTCTTCCTTCAGAAGAACTGGACTGGACACGAACCTCTGATTTGGAGCCAGAAGCCATAAAAGAAGCCGTGTTGTACGTCTCCACAGATCCTGAGGCTCGGACGTGGGTGCCACTGGTCTTCTCCCTGTCCTTGGAAGCCCTGAAAGGCTTCCAAGCGCAAGATGGGAGAAAATCATTGCGAATGACACACTCCATTGAAGGAATCCGAGATGTGGTGCCTGACGTCTCCTTGGGAGGCCCAGACTTCTTCAAAGTCTTGACCTTCCGGGAGACCCTCAGGCTCAGGGCGGAGAACCCTGAGGAGGCGCGCTCCTGGAGGTCCCTGATCCGCGGGGCTCTGGACTCCTACCTGGACAGTGGGGAGGACGGAGTCTGTGGTGAACCGGCCATAGTAAGCACAGGGCTGGGGGGCAATATCCACAGACTGGTGCAACACAGACTGAAAGGGGATGGACAGCTGCTAGCTCATCTATGCACCGTGCCCTCGGAGAAGGGGCTGGACGCTCAAAACTTCAAGTGTGCAGGTGATTTGGTGCTTATCGGCTTGACTACTCCACTTTGTCTACTTGTTAATTAAGACAGGTGTGTGTGTGTGTGTATGAGTTACTGTGTGAGATTCATTTACTGTGTGTCCTGTGCAGGGTGTCCCAAGCAGATTGGCCTCTCCCTGGGCAGAGCCAGGCTATGTGAGTTCTCAGGCCAGTACTACTGTGACTCCTGTCACCATGGTGACACCACCATCATCCCTGCCCGCATGGTGCACAACTGGGACCTCATGCCACGAGAAGTGAGTCCAAGCACACACACACACACACCCTACAATTATCTGTATACATAGTGAGACTGTGGTGAGGTATGAGGCTGAAATCAGGCCAAAATAGGGCACCAGAAACAGAATGTCCCTGATATTTGAATTAGCCTTGTGTGATATATTAGATCGATGAAAGTGCTTAGTGAGTGACTAAAGTCTTTGTTTAGCTACTGGTTTTAGTTTCACCTTAAACATATAATTGAATGTATTTAAAGGTATTTTAAAATCTGCATGATTTAAACATGCAGAATGTGACGAGCTTGATCACAGTGGGTGGAGCCTGATGCATACACATTCAGATTATATAGTAACAAACATTAATACTACCCCTTTTCAGTATAAGCCATACCAGTGGACTCTAAATGGCGTGACCCATGACTGTGTGTGTTTCCAGGTGTCCAGGAAGGCGCTGAATCTCCTGGCTGAGGTCGAACAGGAGCCGCTGCTGAACCTGGAGCAGTTGAATCCTGAACTGGTGGAGCATGCTGAGCTCATGGCTCAGGCCCACAGCCTGCGGCAGAGGCTCCGCCTGCTGGGAGACTACCTGCTCACCTGCCGCAGCGGCGCCTGCAAGAAGGTCCAAGCCAGGTGTGTGTTTATGTGTGCATGATATTATTTTAATAAATACTACTTATTGTTAAGTTATTCTTATTATTTTAATGAATACTTTATGTTGCATAATTATTACTGATTTGGGGTATTTTAGTAAAATGTGCAGTTCAAGATATTAAAACAGTCTTTATAAAAATGTTGTTTATTTTCTTTCCAGAATGGAGCAGCGGACATACCTGTTGGAGTCAAGCCATTTGTACAGTGTCAAGGATCTACGACAGGTACCTGCGCCCTGCACTTATTTTCAGCCAGCTCTCATTAGGAGATAAGTCAAAATTACCAAGAGAAGTCTGGTGGATTTTCTCACCAGTAATGAAATTAACAATGTGTGTGTTTGTGTTTACAGATAGCAGATGGCCAGTATGCGGCCTACCTGAGCACACTGGTGCACTTTGCCTCCAGCCATGTGCACAACTGTGACCTGTGTACTCAGCGTGGCTTCTTTTGCCAGATATGTAATGCTAGTGACATCATCTTTCCCTTCCAGTTTGACACTACCACCAGGTAGGCTGCGCTGGGCCGTCTGGGCTGCTCTCAGACTGGACCCTGACTCACTGACTACAAATTTTTCTCTCCTTTCCCCATAAGTTTTTCAACCTCTTCCTTCCCTCAATCTTTGCTATCTTACCAGCTTGCTCCCTTCTTCATTCTGATCCTCAATCACTCATTGCTATCTCTATCCCCACCTCCCTTTCTTGCCTCTGTCTTTCATCCTTTTATCTTTTCAGTTCTCATATTTCCCCATTTTTCCTAATCACTGATGCAGTTGATACTTGATGTTAGTCTGACACAGAAGATGCCACTTCATGCCGCAGTTTGCACAGTCACAGATGTAGTTTGCAGCAGGAGCCAACCTTAATGCTGTGAATTCTGAGAACTAGCGTCATTTTGACATTTAGGCCTCCATAGGGAGTGGAAAAAATAATGCCATTAGATATGATTTACAGGTCATAGCTAGTGATTTTTAGGAACCATGGTTTGGTCATTTTTTTTCCTTTTAAGAAGGAATGTTTTCCACCAATTTGTGCTTATGTAATTGAGGAATTTTGTCTCATTTATGTTTAACCAGAGTTTAGAAAAGCAAACAGCATGGACACAAATACACAGACAAGTACTCATTCTGTTGCAGAATTTAACAAAGAAAATGTGACTGAAATTGATTTTCTATATATGGTCTTGATGTTCTTTATGTAGTAATGAAGCAGCATCACTTTGTGCAGTTATTCACTTGGATTTACACATTCAGTTGAAATCCTCATTCTCTCTCTGACCCAGGTGTAAAGATTGTAAGACTGTGTTTCACTTGGCCTGCAAGGCCCTTTCACCTGCTTGTCCACGCTGCTTGCGGATCAAGAAATACCTGGAAAGAGATCTGCAAGACTGACCGACGCTCACAGAATGGGTGCTGCGCGGCCCCACCATGCTTCCTTTCCCAGGAAGCTATGGGAAGCCCAACAATGAAAATAAACCAACAAGAAAAAACAGACACTCTAAATCTAGCTTTTTACATAAACTAACCTCAAGTGCAATTATGAAGTGACTTGCCTGCCACAACTGACGTAAAAAACATGAAAAGGAAGGTGTAAGTGCTACAGTAACCAGGCTCTCTTGCACTAATTTAGAGGCACGGCAAGCCTCATTTACCGACATGAAGCTGACAGAATGCAGTCAGAAGTTACCGACCAGTGATCTTCATACCTCTGAGTTCTGATTCAGCTCCGCCACGGCATCAAATGAAGGATTGAATCACGGTGAAGGTCTCTGCCAAGAGTCTTATCCAATATGCTCATTTGTACATTGTGGGTTTTTACTTTGTTGGTCTTACTGCTTTGTGTCAAGTACAACTTTTTTTTAACCATTATGACATGTTTACAAGAAAACGCTCTATCAAACATTCTCAGTTTTTCCTTCAGTGTACAAAAATTCAATATTCACATGCTAAAATGTAATATTCACATGGGGTGGGATACATGCAAAATATTAAGAGCACTTGAAATGTTGTAATTACACAGATTTTGATTGTGCCTTCTTTTTATTTAAGTTTTACACTGTTTTCCTCTGTCTCTAATATTGTGCTAAAAACAGTGCAAAGAATTTTAGACTTCTTTTGTTTTTTTAATTGCCATAAACATAAGATCATATTGTGGCTGAGTAGATATGCTGTATTTAAGGATGGAACGTCTGATTTGTGTGTATGTAAAAATCAATCACCAAGATGATGTGGAATGTTTCTTCTTGTCTCAATATACCAACACATTTTTAGCACACAAAATTGTATTGGTGTGTTAATTTAAGATTCAGCTCTGTAAGTTAAGAGGGGAGGCTTCAAACAATACTATGTGTGCTGCTAGTGTGGTGAGCCTTATGGAGATGATTAATACAGTGGCTCAAGTGCATCAATAGTAAATGTGCAGTAGCAAAGGAAATATTGAAAAGATGTCTTTGCACATGATTTACTTCTTGGGATGACTGGATTTCTCCATGTTTTATAATTACAACATTTATTTCTCATATTCTCTGATGTTTTGCATATTTGCACTTAGGTATGACTGTTAAAGGGATATTTCAACTAGAGTTTTAGTTGTAATGTCCTTGAACATGTGGAGTTAATTTCATGTAGAGGTGACAGATTGAGCTTACACCTAAAAAAACACAAAAAACGATTTATTGCTGCCAAATAATGTTCCCTAACATTTGCTCAATTTCTTTTATCCCTTAAATATCACAGTTTTCCTGCATTGAATTAAAATGGCAGATATTTGTCAGGCAAATTAATTGGACAGATTCGTTATAATCTGCTAAGAAATAGTGTGTAATCATAAAAGGCTAAAGTTTACAACTACCCTGCATTTTGATATATTCAGAGCATATCATCTGGCCAATGTCGACTGTTGCTCAATGCTAGAAGTACAGAATATTGCTGTACTCTTACTCCTGGTGTGTGTGTTTTTTTTAAAACTGTCATCTCATTTATTTTGTTCCAAACACATTAATGTTTATTGTAAAATAAAGCAATGTCAAACAATGCTATTTTCTGAGTCGCCTTTGTTCTTGTCATTTCTAGACTGAAGATATCATGTGATACTGAATTTTGTGGATTTTATAAGTTTAATTACACTAGTCTAATTGCGCCGGTCCATGCCTTTTTAAGATGTGTTCAAACCAAACTCTGGTGAGCTTATATGAATACAGGGCTAAACAGCGCCACCGTGTGTGGGAGTGATGAATAAGATGGCATCCTGAATTGCATGTGTCAGAGAAACTGGGTGAGTCTCAGTTGAATCTGTTTGTACACACTGCCCTCTAAAGGTTAGACTTGTGTTACTGAAGTAGGATTTTGCCATTTCCAGGTACCAAAATGTTTTTGTTTGGTGTCATCATGAGTCACACCAGAAGTTCATTTTATTAAGGGTTCAAGTGCACAAAATGTTTCTACCCCCAGGTAATTCAGTTTTTCTCAGGTTTGGGCTGCATGGTGATATATCTTTAAAACTGGCTCCAGGCCTCTGATCACAATAGTTCTGATTTTTATCATGAGTTTACCCATAAAGTCAGGTGTGATCACAACTAAGGTTTGTTTAATTTCAGATTCATTATTGAGCTATATATCAAAACTTTAAACTCTTATTTTTGTACTTGTTTATTTAGGCTCACACTGCATAATTGCACGAGCCAGGGTTTGAATTCAAAAGTCACTTGGACTCACAAGTATCGACCGATGTATGGGGTGAAAATGATAACATCTGAACATCTTGTCTCAGTGTGGGTAAGTTTTGCCCAATACATTGGAGTACTCCTTTGAAGAACCCCATACATTAAAAACTGCACCACAGGGTAAAGAGCAAATCCACAGCACTGGCATGTGGCAGCTGTGCCAGTCTGCTGACCCAATACAGCGGTCGCTTTGCATGCTTTTTGCATTTTCCTGCACGATCTATCTCACCTCACAGAAAGTTAATTCAGAGTACAGCCCTAGACACAAGTACACACACACAGGTGCTCACAAGACTAACAAAGAAGACCGTCTGTTGGCAACACGCACAGGTCCGTGAGTGGCGGTGACATCACCCACTGCTCCAGGTTATCCACCTCACCCACCCAGGGGGGCTGACAAACCCCTGCAGAGCCATCATCCAGCAATTCAAGCCTTGCATTATCCTCTCCCTTATCCGTTCTGACTCTCCTCCCCACCACCAGCTGTGTCCTCGAAGGTGCCTGGCCTCAGGGGGAGGTGGGGGGCGCAGTGCTGATGTCTCCATCTCAACCAGACACCATCAGCCATGTTGCAGAGGGGCTTTCTCCTGCACTGTAAAACCTCACTAAAGCGGTACTGACAACCATCTGTGTAACTTAGGTGGAAGTATCAGCGTTCGCCCTTTATTCCAGTCGAATAAAAGAATAAATGTTGTGTCTCGCTAGTCATTTCTCCACTCAGTCCGCCTGAGTTCTATTATGACTCCACGCATTTTATGGGGCTTTTAGAGGTGTTTTACTGGAGTGTTCATATTAAACGAAATTAAATGAAATGACTTCTCAAATCTCCTTCCTATGCCATCGCTATGTTCTTTTCCCAGCAGCTTCCCCTGCCTTTCCTTCTGTTTGTTCTCCTTTGAAGCTTTTTAGTGTCAAGTAAAGGGTCAAGAGTTCAAGAGCTTCAGTCACACATGGCTACAAGGGCAACTTTGCTCTCTTTAAACACAAAAGACACTTGAGTTGCTCGAAAAACATGTGCACTCATAACACAAAGGCTCTGGATAAAAAAAAGCTCTGCCAAATAGCACATATATGGATGACATAAGTTGCTCTTAACCGCTTGATTTTGGAGCAGTTTCTAGAAAAGTCTGCTTCGTGATAGGAGAATGCAGCCGTTTGAAAGTATCACACCTGAGTCTTGTAGACCTAATGAGAAAGTGATTGGCTCACAGGTGTGCAGTGAGCATGATGAAGAGCTCCTCTTTTTAACTTGGTGGAAAAGGCAAAGCGGCTACAATCAGCCATAATCTAGGTAGGGGTGCAGTGGAGGGCCAGCCTAAACCTCCACCTAGCTCTGTTTTACCCAGTCAGAGATGCTCGTGAGATAAAACTCATACCATGGTAAGTAGTATGAAACTGATGCAAGCTTTTACAAGGGAAATAAACAAACTCATTTAATTACTTTGCAAACAAAGCTTGCTTAAATTTTCTGTTGTCATGTGGTAGCCATTTAAGTGTAATGTTTGAATTATTTGCCTACTGTAGAAGCTGACACAGAGCACAAACTGCTTCACACACTGCCTCAAAGGTTTTAGTAATTAATTCATATAAATGCGTATAGATGCAAATATATATTGGGTAAACAGCCCTCCAGCTGGTTGTCATTAAGCAAACAGCTCTGCCTAATACAATGCACATGAATTTGAGGGTGCAGACTGTAATGAATATTATGAATTTTACATCACAGAGGTATGCCTGCCTGAAAAGCTTGATTAACATTATCCCACAGGTGGGTAAACTGATTTGGGGGATTTGAGTTGAGGTTTCTGCATCTCAATGTGGACAATGAGAAAGGGCTACTGAGACTAATGAGGACAACTGTGGCCCCAAGCTTGAAAAACAAGTTCCGCAAATACCTCAAGCGGCTGTGGTTTCTTTTGTCAGGGCAGCAGAGGCAGGTCTAGTTCCCTGATCTACAGCATTTCCTGTTAGCATTCCCGGCTGGGCTGCAGAGAGAAAACATTTGTGTGCCGGAGTTCCTGCTCAGCACGTCCGACGCGCAGGCAGCAGGGATGGATGCTGAGAGCCGCCTGGAGAGGAGCAACCACACGGCGTTTCTGGACGGCCACATCATGTACGTGTGGGGAGGCTACCAGGTGAGACGAGCCGCCACATTTCACCTTGACGACCTGCCAGCTCAGGATGATGCCAGCACAGAAATACTTAGCCCCGAGCCTTTTAATTATTCGACTTATTCTCCTATGGGACATTTGTTTATTGTGGTAATCTCCTCAGTATTATAGTGCCACCTCCGCAGTCATGTAACGATATAGGAAATTTACTCAAGGATTAAAACAATTACATCTGCATAAAATGTAAACAACAGTGCGCTCCTTTGACACTTGATTTCAAAAGCAGATACCTGAGCAGCAACGCCCATTGAAGCTCTAATCTTCAGTGTTTTGCAGAAAAAGGCTTTGATAAACTATTGTTCGCACCTAAGGCAGAATTAATCCTCAATATGTGATCACTTGAAACATAAAATAGGCTTATGAGTATGAAAATAAACCAAGCTGCAAAACAATCGCGACTCTTTTGATATTGGCAATAAATGAGATTGACGTGTGTGTATGCATATCAGGTTTTCCTCCACAGAGTGTTAATTCACTGTCATCGTGATTAAGTTTTAATCTGAAATCACCCAAAATGCCCCTGAGCACTGTGCTGCTCCACATAGCTTGTTCACAAGATCAAGTAAAACTTGATTGACACCTTTGGGGAATATTAAATGATGTAACTAGGTAATCTAACAAATTAACATTGCCCAGGACTGCTGATGGAAGATAATGTAGTTCAGCAGAGCGATTACATTTTCAAGTGTTTTGTCAAAATCTCAGTTTTACATGAGGGTGGATTGTGTCTTTGTCTCCTGACAGGTGGTTGATGGAAATGACGTTGTTTGTCCCAGTGATGAGATATGGCTGTTTGATTTGGACTGCGGGACATGGTGAGATGCGAGGTCGCTCAATCAGCTGAAATGGACATCTAATCTCCGGCTGCACAGCATGTTGATGTCATAAAGTTCCCTAAAGTGGACACAAACAAGATAGAGGAACTTCCCCCTGCATATCAGTGAGATCTAGAAACAAAGAACAGGACTAAAGAAAAGAGAATCAGTTGTCTGACTTTGCATACAACACTTGGCATTGTATCATGAATCCATATATTCTCTGTGATGTATATCTACATAACTGTGTGTGTGTTTGAGACAGGGAGCGTAGGGAGATCACTGGTGACATCCCCCCGGAGTTATCTGGCTTCTGTGGCTCCTATGTCAACGGCACACTCTACATCTTTGCAGGATGTGATCCCTATGGCTACACCAACCATGTGAGTGGCTGTTTGCACAACCAGCTGGATCTGTGTTCCTAGAATCACCACGTACTGTGTGTTTTCTTTATTTTCGCAGCCGCTTATCATTTTAAAATAATACCGGTGACATGCAGAACTTGCCGTACCCTGCTGTTGGCAAGCCGGAGACACGCAGGATACATAACATCAACACTAACCTGCTGTCAGATACGGGGAGGGGAGGGGAATGGAATGTGTGCTGAAGCGGCCGGTGTCGGATGGGAATTGGGCGCTCCACGCAGTCACTGTCATTTCTTATCCAGCAGCAACAGGCCCTCACAAGTCTGTACTTTGAGAAGGGGGGGAAAGGCATTCTGAAGCACAAACACAAGCAGTGATCGTGGTAGTTGTTGACGACTGGAGGATATGGCTAAAATAAGTCATCTTTCATTTATTTTGACAGATTGTGACTGCTGTGTGATTCACATTTTTGCATTGTCATTTTAATTTCTGGAGAATTATTTGTAGGCCAGGGCTTCTCTGTGGCATCACAATACTTTTATAATGACATTGTCGCACATTTTAATTTATCCAAAAGTTGCAGCTCCTGCGAGTTGAACGTTGAACTTGGTCATATTGCGATTTTAATAATATTTGAATCAGAGCTTCAACATGAACACATGGCTGTGTTATAATGCTTGGCTGATAGGACGCCCCTTCAGTTTACAGTGTTGTGTGAACTGATGGATTTATCTGCACTCTTGTTTGCAGATGTTCAGCGTTGACCTTACAGAGCAGCCTTACACATGGAGGGAAGTGACCAACACCGGTGGAAACAAGCCGTCGCCACGAAACAAGCACACATGCTGGGTCCACCGAGACAGGTCAGCTCCGTGTTTCATCCCCTCGAGCACACCTCAGGAGGTCAGACCTGCCCGTCACCTCCAGCTGTTCACACCCTAACTGGAGCTTTTCACCCCTCATACCAGAGGTGTTGGTCACTTTGCATCCTAATGGCTGACTCATACCCCAGCAGGAGAAACAAATGCTAAGATGCAGAGGCGCTTTGGAAGTGAACAAGTTTAATTTTTGGTGGGCTGGTTTCACTCTATTCCTGGCCTGTCTGAAGCATTCAGAAATCTTGAATAACATGGCTTGCATGATCTTGCGAATTTCTGAAATGAAACAAGACAGTCCTAAGGTGGCTTTCATCTGTTTGTTGTTTTGCGAGGTTAAAGTGGTGTTGTGTATGGAATGATGGTGATAACGGAGAATTAATGCATCCTTGTTTTGTTTTTTGGGGCAGGCTAATCTACTTTGGAGGGTATGCCTGTAAGACCTTACAGGAGGTCCGTAACACTTCGTCGACAAATTTCATCGTCGAGGAGACATCCTGGGTAAGCGATGCGATGCAATGCAACACAACAGCAGCTGGCATATCTACTGCAAGAGTTTCCCCATCAGACTGATAAATATAGTTGATCAGCTTATTCTCATTGATCTCTTGGAGCCATACCGACCATTTTTGACTTATTCCATGGTAGTTTTGATGTTGTCAGGCATGGTCCTGCCTCTTAAAGTCCTGCTATGCTGGACCTGCTGGAGAGCACAGTTTGGATTGGGTGCATGTCCCCTTAGGTGGGGTGACCTGCACACCTGCTGCTAATTAGCGGCACCCAGTTGAGTTCAGTCCTGTGTCAGGCTGTACTCGTGCTCTTCTAAATATGTTGGACTCAAATACCTGAAGCAGGGAGGCCCTGAGGTATTTGTTTTTGGAGTGCTGCCATTCTTTATCCATGAGGACTTTCACTGCTATTGTCTCTGGTAATCATATTGTACTTTGAAGTATATATGAAGTTAGACTATATCTTGGTTGGTAATCACATTCCAATTTTGCCCTTTAGACAGCAATTGGAAACACGCTGTTCAGGTGCTGGGGCTGGAACAACGAAGTCAGTGTTTTTGACATACACACTGCTACATGGAGTATGCCAGAAACTCAGGTGAGCTGAAGAACATTTAATTTCCGGCCAATCTGAGTATGCATTACTAAAATGGGATTTGGCTGATACAATTACCATGTGAATGACATCAATTTAGCGTTTTATCTCTTTGTTGCTTTGAACAGGGTCCCACTCCAGCACCCAGAGGCTTCCATGCCACTGCCGTTCTGGGAAACAAAGGTTTCATTTCGGGTGGCATGGTGAGTTTGCTTGACATTGCTGAGCAGTTTGGCTGCACCAGAGATGCATCCCTGACCTTGTGAATGTTGATGCCGTCCAAAGAGATTGCAGCGATCAGATAGGACTTGATTTTTCTGTAGAAGGAAGTGTAACTTTTATCTCATGATTAACACAACCAAGGCAGTGCCACTGAACTACAGAGGTTGACAAAATACTGTAATGATAACACATTTACACCGATGATGATTGTAGTGTTTTGCATTTGCAAGCGCTTTAAAAACCTTACTTTTACTAACACACATGCTAATTTGACTGTTTTCAGGTAACCAAAGAGTTGGACCTGTTCTGCTTGGATCTGGAAACCTGGACATGGACTCAATTGTAAAACTGCTTTCCCTCTCAGAACAGTATCTTTTGACTTTTGTTAATTTCTTTTGATTTGTCAGCATATCTTTCAAACAGTTTCAACAGTTCCAACTGAACCACAACTACACTTTGCTTTGTTTGTGTGTTTGTTTGTGTGTTTGTTTGTGCTGTTCTTCACACCACTAGTGACCTGCCTGCCTCCTGCGTACCCCCGGGGCGCTCAATGCACACCATGACCCCCACGTCAGATCACACAATATTCCTGTTTGGAGGTCTGGGGACAAGTGGAAATCCTGTGTGTAAGTCAAGGCCAGAAAGTATTCATTTTCCTTCAACATTTTTTGATTTGAAGTCTTCATGCTGTATTAGCAAGCCTCTGCTTCATGTTGAGTTATGAAACTTATCAGGAATAACTTTATCTGCATGATTTCATAAACGTCATAATCCTCCGTCTGCCTCGATGAAATGTGCGCAGGGTTGAAGGACAACTTTAATGCAGCTCTAATAACCAAGAACATCCTCCTTGGTGTTCAGGGACTTCTCAAGTGGCTAGTTGTCCAACAGGAAGCCAAGGAGATCATTGAGTTTAAATCATCTGACATCACAAAACTTCTCCCGTCTAGGTGATGCCTGGTGTTTTGACACTTTAAAGGGAGAGTGGACAGAGAGGACACACCCACACAGCGACAAAGCCAGGTATTAGCCCTAAGGGGAAACACTTCTAATCTTTCACGGTTCTCATTTTTCAGGGTGGTATTTGGGAATTTCACATATGCCCACACACACCATATTTTGGTGTTATGCATCCATTGAAAATCTATTTATTGAAATACAGTTCTGCCCCATAGCATTCACCCCTTGCCAGGAAATGATTAAAAGATGTGAAGTTGACAATTGCATAGACTCTCCCTTACTGATTAGGTGGAGGTAAGCAAATGCCTGTCATAGCATTATAGTATATCTTCCACCTCAGCTTTTATAATTTTAGAATTGAAGGTCATTCATTGTCAATTGTAATTTATTTTTCCACTAACTGATTAATTATTTAGTCTAAAGTATCAAATAAAAATACTGACTAATGTTAATCAGAAGTTAGCAGAGACAAAGTGAGTCTTCATATTGCTTCTTCAGTCTGAAAGCGAACCAAAAATCCAAAGTGTTCATTTTATGGTATGAACAGAAAAGTAAATCATAGTGAAGCTCTCTGATGCTGTAGAGTAGATGAATTAATGTGAGGATTGACCCTACGTTTGCTTTTTTACCCCTCCAATAATCTCTGAATGCAGCATCCTTATGGTACATGTAAGAAAAATGGATCATAGGGGTTTAAAGGTTTTGCATTCAAGGGATTGCATTTCACAAATTTTCTGAGGTGTTGGTGTGCTGTTTCCTGATGTAGAGTTTACTTAAGAGAGGTTAGTGATAGCTCAAAGTGTACATAAACCTGAGATTGGATCCTCATCCTGCTGTGTTCGCCCCCCCAGGCTGTGGCATACAGCGTGCCAGGGTCGGGACGATGATGTGGTCGTGTTTGGGGGAAGTCGCAACTATTGTGTCCTCGTGGATTCGGTATGTGACAGAAACCCCCAGCCAGTTTTTATAATGTAGGATCTCCATTTCAAAGGTACATTTTAAAATAAATCAAAGATTCAGCAGTTTTCCTAACTGTAGTGTTTTTTTAAATTGAAGGCCAAGTTGTTTTCAGGACTTAAAAGGTCTATTTTGAGTTCCCCTGCAAGGTCTTAGTGTCTAACAATGGGCAACATAAGGGCTTTTCCCTCAAATAGGATTTTGCAGACCTCAACACACTGCATACGTCAACATAGCTAAAATATCCTTTTCAACCCATTAAATCCTCTTCACCACCACAATTTGTAGAGCAAGCTAATTATAACCCACTGATAAGTAAAACTGTTGCATAAAGAAAGCTCAAGTGGTTTTAAGAGCTTGTAATAAGTGCACTCACGTGTGCCGATCTATAGGTTTAACACTTGGACTAAACATAAAGGAACTGCATGTAACTGGTGTTGTTTTAATTTACTAATTCAAGTTGTAATAGGGGAACAAGCTGATGCAGCTCTCTCTGCTCGGTGCATGTTGAAATGAAAAGGGTTACAGAAAAACACTGTTAGAGCAAATCAGCGTGTGCACAAAGTAAGAAAATAATAATTTTCAGTGGACACTAGGCCTATGTATTTCTAGATGGGGAATTAGCCAAACAGTCATGAAATTCATTCAACACAGGCTGCACAACTGAAGCCTTTCAAAGCATAAAAACAAAATCAACTGTACATCTCCTCCTCCTCCTTACATCAGTGTTGTCTTGATACCAGGTGGCTGTCCTGAGGTCTCCATGGCAACAACAGTGCAATGATGTGTTTATGTTCCAGACACAGCCATACTCCCTCTCTAGGTAAGAGGAGCATGTGTGTGTGTGTGTGTGTGTGTAATGAGGTACTAACAAGGAACTGATCTATTCCTCTGGCCCATTGTTGAATCATTAGGGTTTTAAAAAAAATTACCCCGTCACTCAATTCATATTTTGTGATGTGAGTGACATTTGTGTGGACAGTGTGGCTCTTGCTACTTGTGATACTCCCTGGCCACAGCCTGTTAACATCTGTAACTACAGTGAGTACAAGCCAGTGGATTTAACCTGCATGTGAGTTTGCACGTAGTCTCCATTCACTGTGCATTCACACATGATTAAGCGATTTAACAAAGTCCACAGTGGCCATGTAAACATTAGCTATTTATACTCCTGCTCTGAGCTGAACGGCTCCCTATCTGAGCAATGTGCACATTACAGCGCTTGTGTCGTCATGCTGATAAGCTTTAGCTAGCTGCCTCTGTGAGCAGGACATGGCAATGCTTATAGGTTGACGTGAGTCACAGAGCCGACCATTCAAGCCATTAATGCTTGAATCAAAGGTTTCACACTTACACCCAGCCAGTATGTTAGGTAAGAATAATTATAATTACAATAATCATTTATATTTCATGCAGAGAAGCAGCCCAAGGTGCTTCACAGCAAAGTCTTTTAATCGTATATAATAATAGTAATAGTAGTAACAACTTATAAAAGATACAAACTATATTGAGTACCTTGTTCATATTTTAAAAAAATAAAATAAATTTTTAATGATACACAATGTAGTTATTTCTATGGATAGAAACTAATCTGCATCTTTGTCTTCCCTCTAGACTGTGTGAGGACTTTATAGGAAGACGTGCAGAGCTGTTCAGAGAGCTGCTGGACTGGCTCCCTTCAAAGCTGCAGAGGAGACTTGACAAGCGATTGGCGTTTTTCTCTGCCGACAAGCCAATGCTTAAACAGGCCTGATTTTAATGTGACAGATAGTCAAGTGTTAAACAAATTATATTTGTTTTTGTATCAGTGTCATTGTCTTTATCTGGTAGACTTTAATTCATTCGTCTTTGTTAAACTAAAAGAAACTTCACCTGTTTTAACTTGAGCCTTAAGAGATGCCTTGTGTAAATACTGTTATTTTTTAAAACTAATTATGATTAGACAAAATGTTAGTCCACATGGCTTTATGAGTTTTGTCTTTTGTGCAGTTTTTGTTTACAATTGAATAAAGATATTGATGTGTTGTATTTTGTTTTATTCAATTTAGGAAACACTGTCTACTACTGAATCTTGTGATGGGCAATTTATCAGTTGTAAAACAAAAGCAAGCAACAGATCATTAAAGTCAATAATCAAGCAGTCTTATGTCATATAAATGATAAATTAGAAACACTGAAATCTACTTTTTATTTAATCTAATGAATGTAACATGATTTAATTACAAAATGTATATTCTTTTCCTCAATTATATAAAGAATTTGTAATTTTAAACAAGTCACAACCGCGGAAAGTTTTTTTTTTTTTTTGCTGCTAAGTGACATTAAAGACTACTGGGATGCAGCACAAGGCTGCCCTTCACTGATTTAAAGATGTGAAGGAAAAATCTCTTGAACACTACATGCTGTCCTGTCAGGAAACAAGAATACCAATTCAGCCACGCTGGGAGGAAGACATGTTAAAGTCATATGCTTTACAGTTGCCAATGTGAAAACCTGGATGCTGAAACTGGACAAATGTTCAGTTACCTGAGAAAGATTAAACTTGTGTGTTTAGCAGCAAAGGGACCGGGTTGTTTACCATCAAAGTTGCAGACCAAAAAAAAAAACGGTACCAGAGGTTAATTACTTCACTAGGCAGCGTGAATTTATTCCCTCTGCCTTTCCCCTCATAATTTCTTTCCTGCTGATATTTTCCACAAGTATATTCAGTAAAGAGACAAATCACAGGTAGAAAAACATTGAAGAAAATGGACTGAAGTGTTATGTCCAGCTTCACGTACTGAACATTACATTCAACTCTAGAGAGGTAAAGTAAATGACAATACTTCTGGATTTCAATGTATAGTAATACTGCTCTGTATTGAGACTGTCATTTCACTTTGGAAGACTACCTTCATTTTTAGCAGACATTACTCGCTGAGTTCATGACGGTCAGCTTCTAACTGCTCTGGAGACCCACAAACACCGCCACTTAAAAAAAACAAGGTAAAACTAACAAGATAAAGCAGATAAGCAGGTCATATCCCTTAATTTGTGTGTTCAATCTTGGTTTTAAGAAGTTTTCTTGTTTGCAAAAACTGATTATTGGTGCAGATCACCATGGCAGTTCCTGCTGGAGGTTGGCCGACCCTGAACTTCTGTGGAGGTGTGCGTGCTGAAAAATGAAAACCTTGGACCAAAATGAAATGTCTCTTGGATCTTGGATGGGATGTGGCTGGAGGTTTCAGATGGGCCGGACGTAGTTGGCGGGCAGCATGCCACGCTGGCCTGTGCGCTGGTTGCGTCCATACATCCATCCCTCATCTATCTGCTCAGCATCTGAGATCAGATCCCCTTCCAGCAGAGAAACCTCATCTGCATCTGCTGCCGAGTAGCTGTACAGGGCCTGGTACCGTCTCTGGGAGGTGCATACACACACACACACACACACACACACACACACACACACACACACACACACACACACACACACACACACACAGCATATAAATTCACAGATGAATTGACACACTCTCTTGCACAAGGACAAGGACAGATAAACAAACACATTGCACAGAGCATATCCTATACTGTATTATATACTGTATAAAACGACACACTCACATACATACACATACACACACCTGTTCTGATCACATGAGCTCTAAAACATTCAGACATTCAAATTCAGAGATAGGTCAGTCACAGCTTAAGAACAGAGTGAATGATGTCGGCAGGAGCAGAGTCACACAAGCTTGATGTTTCATCCTTACCCCTCCACCAGGTGGCGCTACTGCAGCAGGATGCATCTTCACAGCAGGCTGACTGAATGTGTTTGGACAGGGTGGCTGCTGCTGTTCATCGTCCACTACAGACACACACACACAGCAAAATACATTTGGTTATATGGAGAGTGTCCAGTGTGTGTGTGTGTGTGTGTGTGTTTGTGTGTGTGCGTGTGTGTGTGGTGAGACAAATATGCCTTACCTTGCCTATTTTCAGGGGGTGGTGCATCACTCCGAACCTTGCTCTTTTCAAACTCCTCATGGTACTTGATCTACACACACAAACACACACAAATCACGTCCACTAGGGGTCGCCATAGACTCATGTTTGGCCATTACTTCCAACATTGACTACCATTTTAGGAGGTGCTGAGAGATGATGGGGGAATATCTCAGCCACAATGCCATCAATATTTTTTATTTGAGAGGAAGCCTCGCCAACAAGTCACAGTCCAGCTCAGGAACAACTGAAGACAAAGAATGACTTCAGTCCGTTTGACATTTTGATGAGTTACTGTATCAAAATGGTGATCAAAGTTGTGTGAACCCATTTAAAAATGCAGAGGAAGTGTATTATTGGACAGTTTCTGACATAAACTTTTCAAATTATTGTTATCATCTTCATAAACTTTCAAAACAGGCTTGTGTGGTACTTTGTCTGACAGCTTCACTTGACTACTACACCACACAATACTCCAAAACTGCTGCATTGCATTTTCCTAAAGTAGTCTAGAATATAAAATATGAAAAAATAAGACCTAGAACCAAAAAAACATCTATATTTGAGTTTCAATTCAAGGCTTAATTCAAAAACACTAAATACTATATCAAAAATACGTCATGAAAAGGTAAGTCTATCCTAGGCAAAGGTCTCAGACAAAAAATAATCCACAGTGAAGTTTCAACTTATATCATAAATAAGCCTACAGTGTTAAGATGCTCAGAGGAGAGTGGGCCTGCTTGTTTACAGTTTTCAGAGGACACAGAAATGGGGGGAAAAAACTCCTGGAATGCAGTCTCAGATTTTTAGGGGATTGAAAAGATGGAGGAACTGGATGTCCGATCTGGAAGAGAGAGAGCAGCAGCCCCTCGTGCCCTGCCGTCCTCAGCAGACCTCGGGAGAGAGAGAGAGACAAATAGACAGAGGCCTGGACTGGAAAAATAACTGGGGGAAAGAGAGGGAGAGAGGGGGAGGATGGATGTTAAAAGAGGAAAGGGAGGATAGGAGGTTGAGGGAACCAGAGAGAGAGAGAGAGAGAGAGGGAAATTCTTTGGAGACACAGCTTATCGCTAGTCATTCCTTTCTGCAACTACAGGTCTCATGAGAGGGGGGAAAAGAGAAAGTGTGTCTGTATGTGGTATGTGTGTGTGTGTGTGTGTGTGTGTGTGAGTGAGCAGCCGTGAGCAGAGAGCAAACGTTCACTTTGTGTCCACAGCTGAGAGACTTTGACCATATAGGGCAGCTGCTGCTGTGTGGATGGGGAGAAATGTCTGAAATGTGCCTCGGTCTCTGCAGGCTGGTTTGTCGACATCCTCCACCGGCTCCCGTCTGGAGCGGCTGTGTCCGGACTCCCCTCAGCTTCATGTGCAACATTAACTTTCATAAAACGATGATCTTTTTTTGAGACGACTCCTGCTGCTGGCCCGTGTGGATTTGCTGTTGTGTCTTTAAAAACTGTTTGTTTAAGAGCAGCAGTGGGGAAAGCTGGACTTGTTGGCTGCAGCTGGCCTGGTGGACTTGTTTTTTGTCCCTAAGGGAAATAAACTATTTGCTCTCCAGAATTTCATGAACCGTTTGATTGCTGTTTGTGAAACTGTAGCTTGGCAAGGAATGCTTTTTCTCAGCAGAAGTAAATAAAAAGAGATAGCTGAAACTAATGTGTAAAGCAATGTGACTGTTTAGATTGTACTGAAAATCCTCATGATGAACACCAATGCATGTTTAAGTACAACCTCACAGGTAATGGATGAGTGTGTTTTCGACTTACGTTACTGATCTGGTCTTGTGTTTTCTTCACTCTCTGCATCTCGGGAGTGTCAGCCACCACACTGAAACCCTTTCCCTTGTTCTTTTCAAAGTCCTCCTTGTAGAGCGCCTGGAATATTTCAATTCATCAGGATTTAAAAAAAACAATCGTATTTTATACTGATGTTTATTTGTTTTTGGAAAAGAATTTCTGGAGAGTTTCACTAGGTTCGTTTCTCAACCCATACAGGGTTGTATCCTTCAATTCATGTTAGAGTTATTAGGTGATGCCGCGGTCACGTCATGTTGGAAGAAGCAGAAGAATGGAATGACATCTCTTTGCCCAATCTAGGATGCGTTAATGTTTTAACTTGGAACAGTAAGATCCAAAATCAGTTTTATTTACATATTTTAAACCAGTCCTGTTAATGCCATGTGTTGATTTGCAGAGTCAGCCTGTGTTGTTGAAAGAAGCTTTAGCTGTGACATGCCTACATCCCATTTAGCTCATTCATACCTCCTGTGTGTGTATGTGTGCATGTGTGTGTGTGTATGTTCTGTCTTACCTATAGCAGAAATGTGTCATTTCAGTTTAGCATGGCACTGATGATGATGTAAGAATCAAAACATTTGACTTCTTAATTTCACTGGGAACTCTTTCACATTTGTTCCCACATGACTTGAACGCGGCATTGAATGAGGGGAGTCTAGGAATAATTCAGCGCACACACAACCATGTATTTCATGAAAGCATACACAGATATGCAGAAAGACAAACACACAAACATGTACACAGGTTGAGTTAGGATAATTCATAATTGTTACATCCACATTTTCCAATCATGCATCTCACCTGGATTAATACTGAATAGAAGCAACTTATTCTTCCTCAAAAATAAACAAAAATTAGACAGTTGTGTCATCTCTAAAATGACTGGAAACATGGATAAAGGATAGTGTTACAGGACATATGATGGGGTTTAGGGTGATGGAGGATGTACGATGTTAGGATGTTGGAGGATGTACGATGTTAGGATGCTGGAGAACGTACGATGTTAGGGTGTTGGAGGACGTACGATGTTAGGGTGTTGGAGGACGTACGGTGTTGGAGGACGTACGGTGTTAGGGTGTTGGAGGACGTACTGTGTTGACGGACGTACAGTGTTAGGGTTTTGGAGGACGTACGGTGTTGGGGGACGTACGGTGTTGGGGGATGTACAGTGTTAGGGTATTGGAGGACGTATGGTGAGTGTTAGGGTGTTGGTGGACGTACGATGTTAGGGTGTTGGAGGACGTACGATGTTAGGGTGTTGGAGGACGTACGGTGGGTGTTAGGGTGTTGGAGGATGTACAGTGTTAGGGTGTTGGGGATGTACGGTGTTGGAGGACGTACGGTGTTAGTGTGTTGGAGGACATATGGTGGGTGTTAGGGTGTTGGTGGACGTACAGTGTTAGGGTGTTGGAGGACGTATGATGTTAGGGTGTTGGAGGACGTACAGTGTTAGGACGTATGGTCTTAGGACGTACAGTGCTAGGGTGTTGGAGGACGTATGGTGTTGGAGGACGTACAGTGTTGGAGGATAGTGTTAGGGTGTTGGTGGGTGTTAGGGTGTTGGAGGACGTACGATGTTGGAGGACATACAGTTTTAGTGTGTTGGAGAACGTACAGTGTTGGAGGACGTATGGTGGGTGTTAGGCTGTTGGAGGACATATGGTGTTAGGGTGTTGAAGGACGTACGGTGTAAGGCTATTCTAGAAGGGAACTAGACGTACGTTACTGATCTGGTCTTGTGTCTTCTTCACTCTCTGCATCTCCGGAGTGTCGGCCACCACACTGAAACCCTTTCCCTTGTTCTTTTCAAAGTCCTCCTTGTAGATCGCCTGGAATATTTCAGTTCACCAGGATTTAAGAAAATCACTCTAAACTGAAATATAGCTTTACAAAGGGTTTTGATTCCGCCCATGGATTGATGAACCCACATTGTTCTTTAACTGAATTGAAAACAGGAAAAATCAGCTCAATCGAAGCTGTATGGTCACACGAGAACAACAAGCCGAGGAACAATTTTGGTACACACAAACATTTACACAGACTGTCAACTCATCATATTTTGCTCTGAGTGATGTGCTTTTCGTTTTGAACGCCTGACTGTAAATTGTGTCAACAACACACACGCACGCAGATGCACACACACACATGAGTCACACACTTGCTATGAGGAATATGCTGTCTCAGTGAGGGAGCCACGGCTGCCTCGACTTTTATGGTTATAAACAACGAACAGGGTTGGTTGGATGGGACGAAGAAGGAATGGGGGGAAGGAGAGGAAGAAAGGACACAACTCATGGTGTCGAGTTTGACCGGGATGTAATGTTACATACTTGTTTAAAACATAATTTTCCCGCAAAAACGAGCAATATAGAACTTTACAACTAGAGTTTGTGTTATAAATTATCTGCCAGAGAAAGGGAAACTACTGGGAAACTGCAAATTCAGTACATGAGGTATTTCCCTACTTCTAAAATTAGGTGCAACACACTCAACATTGGTCAGTAAAAACAATTTCCTTGAAGAAGTAAAGCTGATAAGAATATTGAGTCTAGTATGAGCGGCATGCAGTAACATATTTGCATCCATAGTTCATGAAAATATGTTTGACTCATGTTTGTCTGTGCAATTCCTACGTTTCATGTTGTCAAAAAAAGTAAAAAAGTAAAATAAAAAGTAAATATTCATGTTTTTTTTTAAATATATTTTAAGTTCTCTTGTTTGGCACAAAAAAAAAAGAAGTTTGTTCTCACAGTGTTCTCACTGAATCTATTGTTTTCTGTGCACATTTGATGAGCAGAAGACAGAGCTGACTTCACAGGAATATCTCATTTCTATAGGGGCCCACTGGTGCATTGAGCTAATATTAAACACGTGTGGTGAGCTTTGTTTATTCATACTCACATACCCACATATCCCACACCCCAACACACACACACACACACACACACACACACACACACACACAGAAAGGCTGACACACAAAAGCACATAGAGACATAACAATAGAGCTTAAAAAGGGAGACTATCTGTCACATGTCAGGTCGACCTTTATGATAAGCCCACAAGTTTGATCAGCCTCATGTTTGTACAAGTGCACAAGCTTGATCGACAACAATGAGTTAATCACCAGTGTAACTACTGTTTCTCTGCAACTCTTTAACCCTTTGTTTGATGCGATGAGTGTTTACTTCCTGCTGGAAAACCTGAAATTTGGGTTAGGGTTAGGGTTAGGGTTGTTTTTCTTGACTGCACGCATGTGTTTTGGGCTGTGTTTTTACTGTTTCTGCAGGAGATTTTAGACTCAGCAATAGGAAAACGCTGCAAATACTACATGTAAGTCCCACTGTGCTCATCATGCTTTACAACAGAGTGCAAAGCATATGAGGTAACTCGCATATCAGTTATCATTTTGACACCATAATCACAAGAAACATCTATGCAGCTTTTGGTAATACATTTTAATTTTGCAGCATGTGTTATCATTTGAATAAAGCTAATCATAAAGTATGCAAATCTCCATTTACATGAAATGTCTAGTATATGAAATGGCAAATGCACATGATAATTTGTTGAATTTGAAATTTCTTCTTTAGGAAGAACATGCACATATGCGTGGCAAATGTAAATTTAAATGTAGGATTCTTGACATATTACACGAGGAGTGGAGCACAAGAGAGCTGCTGGTACACAGTCAAACGTGCACGGCATACAGCAAATGAGGGACTTCTCTAGTAGCTGCAGATTGCTGCGCCTCTGATGACGAGGATTACCTTTTCTTAACAGATTAAACACACAAACCTCTTCATGAGCGCATCAGCAAAAACTGATTTTACATCTTCGCAAAAATGTAGCCATAGAAGGACACATTTACAGTTTGAGATTTAACATTTTTTTCTCATTCAGACGAGAAGAGGCAACAGAGGAAAGTTTTGCCCCCCAAAAGTGAGTGATAAAAAAAATAAAATCCCTTACTCAGAAGGTTAAGGTATCCTTTTCATTTTGCATGATTTGGAAGACTTATCCCCTTGATCAGTTTAAATTATTAGCTTCAGTGGTGTGATCAGCTCAGAGCTTAAGAACAGTGAAGGCAGTCAGAGAAATTAAGTTGACCCAGTGAGAGCGAGAGAGAGAGAGAGAGAGAGAGAGAGAGAGAGACAGAGAGAGACAGAGAGAGAGAGAGAAGCTCTGTTGTAGGTTTGGCTTCCATGTGTTCAGTTTATTATAAAAAATACTATTATTCACAGTTTATTATTGAAGTGCCTGTGTGATGCCATGTCTTTAAGCTAACCTTTCTTCTTAGATGTTTGCACATTTCAATCATGTT
>OMLB01062494.1:74771-98073 GCA_900302555.1 Myripristis jacobus | reverse complement strand
CATATTACACGAGGAGTGGAGCACAAGAGAGCTGCTGGTACACAGTCAAACGTGCACGGCATACAGCAAATGAGGGACTTCTCTAGTAGCTGCAGATTGCTGCGCCTCTGATGACGAGGATTACCTTTTCTTAACAGATTAAACACACAAACCTCTTCACGAGTGCATCGGCAAAAACTGATTTTACATCTTCGCAAAAATGTAGCCATAGAAGGACACATTTACAGTTTGAGATTTAACATTTTTTTTCTCATTCAGATTAGAAGAAAATGTTTCAACATTCTCCAACAGAGGAAAGTTTTGCCCCCCAAAAGTGAGTGATAAAAAAACTAAAATCCCTGGCTCAGAAGGTTATGGTATCCTTTTCATTTTGCATGATTTGGAAGACTTATCCCCTTGATCAGTTTAAATTATTAGCTTCAGTGGTGTGATCAGCTCAGAGCTTAAGAACAGTGAAGGCAGTCAGAGAAATTAAGTTGACCCAGTGAGAGAGAGAGAGAGAGAGAAGCTCTGTTGTAGGTTTGGCTTCTATGTGTTCAATTTATTATTAAAAATACTATTATTCACAGTTTATTATTGAAGTGTTTGTGTGATGCCATGTCTTTAAGCTAACCTTTCTTCTTAGATGTTTGCACATTTCAATCATGTTTCATTATCATGTTTAAGGAGTAACAGTTGCCTCAGTTTGCCTTTATAAAACGGATGCTTTATCTCTTTTTCATACTGAGGGAGGAGTATTTCAGTGAATAATTGGGAAAAATGGTTTCTAAACAAGTTAAACATATCCTGGTGACTCTGATAGCAACTCCATGGCATTCAGTGCCTTTACATCCAGCTACTGATTTAGTGTTAAAATCCCAAACATTTATTATGAAAATGTATAAAAACCTTTGTCTTTAGCCTGTTCAGCTTTACAAAAATCTCAGACTTGGACAGGTTAAGCTCTTGATCGGCTCTTATTTTAGTATTTGGTCAAAGAGCTTGTTTAATTGACTGAAGGAACCCAATTGTGGTGACAGCAGAGTCGAGAGCTGCATCCTCGTCTCCTGCCGTGTGACAGATAGAGAGCTGAGTGGAGGAGACACACAGAGACACAGAGACACTGAGACACAGAACTGACATGTCACAAGATTAGGGACAGTATCTGTCAGCCAGAGGACACAGGGGCTGAGTGGGAATGATAGTGGAGAGAGGCAAGTGACAAGATCATGATAAGTAGCTCTGTGTGCATGTGTGTGTGTGTGTGTGTGTCTAACCTGGCTATTGAGCATGGTCTGCTGTTTGAGACGGAGATTCTCGGGGGTGTCGGTGACGATGGTGAAGGAGGTTTTGGGATAATGCCTGGAAGAGATGAGCAAATCAACAGGAAAATTATCTTTTTATCTCTCACTATCTCACTCTTTCTCTCTCTCTCTCTCTCTTGCAAACATACTTAGACAAATTACCAATTACTTATTCTTTATTTCCTTACTTTAAATAATCCTCTGGCATTGTTATGTATGATTGAAAACCAGGGCCATGGAAAGTCATGTTTTGATCTCTTTACAGTGTTGGCTGCATGTGTGATGCGTACACTTGTGCATTTGAGTATCATCTTGATGTATTTCAAGCAATGATCTTTAATCCTACTTGCATAGTAGTTGATCGAGGGAATAAGCTGTGTATGAGGTTGGTTGTGCAGACTCATGCATGGTAAGCCACGCATTTGACATTTAGCACAGTCACAGAAACTGTGGCAGCATCGCCAAGATCATATGATTCTGTCTGTCTGTTCACATTTCCCCTTTTCGGTCACCTTCAGACACTTAAGCTTTGACTGTGTGTGTGTCTGAGCGTGAATCAACAAAAACCTGCCGATCAATCATACTGTTGGCTTTTGTAGGACAATAAGAACTATTGAATGCCACCAATAAAAAAACAATCTAGTCTAATGCAGTTCAATGCAACAGCTCTGCCACAAATTCTACCTTTTAATAAAGTTTATAACGTTCAGTTTGTGTTGACATTATGGAGAATGTGTAAATTTGATTCTATGTTTATTATTGAGGTTGTAGTTTGCAGAGGTCTTGTGCTGGACTACTGTATACTGAGAGGTGTCCTCCCTATTTATATACATGAGGGGGGACAGAATAGTAGAAACACTTCTCAGTAAAATGCAGTCCAGTGCAACGCTAACTATGAGCACAATGCCAATCATTATAGGCATGATTAAAGTAGAACAGTTGTGTTGGATTGTATTAGATTGCGCAGGTGCACCTACTAAAGTGGCCAATGAGTGTATTACTGTATGTTATATCATATTATATTCTGTCATATTGTATCATATCATACACTTGTGTGCCATACGCAATATAGTATTTTGCAAGTTTGCAAATAACATATCAGTAATAACATGACATTTCATCACAAATTAACTTGCACATTTGTGAATTTGAAGTTCAACTCACTTCTGCTCTCAATTGATTTGAATAAGGTTTACTTTTCATTGATGGTATTTTGTTCGCTGGTCTGTTATCAGACGTTTTGTACATCATCCAACTTCATAATGCATAAAACGATAGATGTCATCGCTGTTACTTAATGATTAAAAGGTGAATCCAAAAGCATCAGAGCTCGTCCCGTGACTCCAGGGGTCATCACGGGGATGATTAGTGTGGTGCAAACACTCACATACTGCAGTAAGGTTTCTTGTCAAAGCCTTTGTAGTTGGACATGCTCAGGGCCATCTTGCACACCTCACAGCTGAAACAGCCCTTGTGCCAATACTGAGGAGAGACAGAGATACAGATTTTAAGTTGTTATTACCCACGGAAGTGGATGACATCCCAGTGCTGATCAGTTTTTGTTAGGCTTCTACATTGTTACTATGTGTTTTGTTTTTCAGTATGTCCACGACCAAAGTGTGCCTCTTTCACTTTGTGCTTTTGGTGCAGGCTATGATCCACATAAAATTGCATACTTCAGTGTAACTTGCAGTGACAGCATGGGAAAATACCATTTCCACTGAACATGAGAGGACAGCTGCTGGGCCGCTGCTCTGTTTCTCCCATCGCTGGACTGGATGAAGATCAAATTTGAGACACACGGGAAATTAAGGCTTTAAACACTGATAGATGCTTACAGTGCGATATTACATTACGTGATAGATGGTAGGTTTATTGCCTCCTTTGTTCATATGCATTATTATTATTATTTTCTTTTTTTAGTTTGTGGCTTGTGCTTATAAACAGGATGTGGCTTTGCTTCTCTCTTTCTGCATGTGTGTGTGTGTGTGTGTGTGTGTGTGTGTGTGCATGCATTTGCACATATACCTGTATACCGTGCAGATGAATTATTTAGGTGTTACAGCATCATAGCATAATATTATTCACATAGCAAAGTAGCATAAAGCAACTCTGGTGTCCAAGGTGTGTAACAACACAACTTTGAGAAGGGTTTCATTCAAAATGAGATGTGCACCATGTTAAAATGTGACATCTACTTTTACAAAATTGCTGATATCAAAGTAAACATCATTTATGAAAAAAAACAAACATGTAACAGTTAATTAATGGCCGTCAAACACTGCCTACCTTAAGTCTACTAATGACAACTATAGGGTGAATAATTTTCATTGATTAATTGATTGTTACATGTATTTTTTGTGGTAAATTTTAGTGGTAAATTTTAGGTAGATATTATCACAACTAAAAATATAAACTAGGCTATATCATAGGCCTTATGGGAATATTCCAAGCTACAAAGTCCATAGAATATAGTCTACTATGTACTAAAGTGATCCTGTAGTAGATAGCATACAACATAAACACTATGCCTCCCTATATGAATAAATAGGATAATTAAGGCTGGCCTGCCACCATCCCTTACCTTATCAAGGCAGTTTATTTTTTCTGTGGGGTACACCGCTTTATGGCATCTTCCACACGGCGGATTCATGGCGCAGAAACTCTTCACAAAACTTCACTGATGCGGAGAAAAGGTCCAGAGGCAGCGCTCAGGCTGTGAGGACAGCTGGGCAGAAGACCTGCTCCTCATAAGCAGGCATTTAAATTAATATCCGGACGCGGCCCAGAGACGAGGAGGAGGCGCTCAAGTTTTTGTCGGACGAGGTGTTGCCTTCATGTGCTGTAGGAACTCTTATACAAGGATAATACAACAAAGTGGTAATTATAAAAACTGAATTTACTGTCACAATAAATGTGTCGAGGTGTGACGTTTAGGGACGGAGAGCAGGGGAGCCTTGACAGCAAGTGACAGAAAGTGTGATATGCATAAAAATCATTCGTTTAGATTGATTAAAGCGTCAATTAGGCATGTCTGTCCCCATTTGCTCATAGCTATTCTGTAGTTGCAACGCAAAGGACTCCTGTGTCGAGTTTTGAAGAAAAAAAATCACATTACTTTTACGTTTAAGTCGTAAAAATTTAGTAGGCCTGTTGTTTCTTGCAATTGGCGTTTGCATTAACGTTCTACAAGTTTACGAGGAGCACTTGAAGGCAGCATCAGGGGAATCCGTAATAACCTTATAAGGATGAGGACCAAGACAAAATCTAAGACAGGCACGAGAAAGCTCTTATGTAAATGAACTGTAATAATATTAATCTGACTTGTGTGAGCACTCTTCATGGCGGGACAACAAAAAAACCTCATTCCCAGGAGGAATTCACATCGACGGGACATTAGCCGAGATACGCTGACATAATGCTACCATAAATTCACAGTTCACTGACAGACACAATATAAATCTTTTTAGGAATACCATGGCAATATAAAAATATTTTTAGGACAGGGTGACGTGTCTAAAGCGTATCTGAAATATTAACCTTCATTAAGCAGTTTGGGGATAAAGGGATAGTGCATTCAATCTCAAGAGCCTATAAGTCGGCCTAGAAGACAAGTAACTGCATTAAACATGTTGTCTTTATGTCAGAAGTAGGTTGATGGTCATTAGAAAGTAGCGGATGCACATACTTCAAGTTTGTCAGAGAGTTGGTGCCCCCTGCTGTCCACTGTGGTGCATTGAAACTGCCGGGCTGGTCTTTTACAAGAACGCCACGGAACGCCACGATTGTGCATCATCTACAAAACACATTGTATCACAGCTGCATCCAAATGGTAAACGAATCAATAAATAATACATTATTACATTACAGACCACATTTCGCAGGTAGATGTATCTACATGTAACAAGTAATTAAACGTGTTATTGTATCGGGGGTATAGCTCAGTGGTAGAGCATTTGACTGCAGATCAAGAGGTCCCCGGTTCAAATCCGGGTGCCCCCTCATTTTCTTCCGTCATGAATGTCAATTTAATTGCTTGTAGTGACAGTATGTTGTTATTTCTGAAATTATAATGCGGCTGTACCCAAACGTACAGCGAACCGTTATCCACAAGGGAAATACTGAGCTGTGCGGCGCCTGCTAAACAGGAAATACAGGACTAGACTCGCTGATGGTAAGAGCATTAAAATATAACGTCATCTAAACTCGTGCGATTTACCCCAGGCAATAGAAGTGAATTCCACTGTAGATTATTCTGGGTTTTTCTAAATGAATGAATGAATGAATGAATGAATATATTTATTTATTTTGTAAATTTTGGCATTTAAGTGGAAACAAATGCCAGAAGGCATGTAGGTCTCTTGTCAAAACCACATCTAAAAAAAAAAAAAAAAAAAAAAGGAAAAAAACCAAGAGATCTATTTTCCCTGTCAACTGTGTGATTTGCCTCTATTGATTTCATTGTCATTATCAAGTGTCATTCATTTAGCCGTTTAGTCAAAATATGCAAATTGCAAAAGTTTTGTTGAGAGCGAGCAGGTACTGCGCCATACACGGAAGAAAAGCTATTAAAGGCAGCCTTGATGTCAGTAGAATAAATAATGTTGAACTGAACATATATTTATAATAACCCCAGACAACCACCAGTTCAGACTTAATCAGTGGCTATAACATGTAGGCCATGATGGTGGTCAGAGGTCAGCGCTGTTTGTCTTCAGCTCGGTGGCAAGAATTTGAGGACAACAGTTAATATCAAAACTGAAAACAAAATTTTATTGGAAGAGGTTTAAACGGAAAGGTCCAAAGAAAACTTTATCAAATAACTCAATGACTCTAAAATTCATCAGAACAAATGCTCCTGTTATTCCATAACAGTTCACGTTGATGATCATTATTATCACTATCAGTTATATAGCTGAATATCTGTTATAGTGAAGTCCGCATGGATATAGCATTTTATGAACCAATCATTGCTCACTTTGACATTTCATCCAACAAAAATAACTCCATAAACTGGATAAAAACAAACAAACAAACAAACAAAAAAAAACACATAATGAAGTTGAACTGTACATTGGTTTGCAGTATGAAGGCTAGTTAGTTTCATTCCCTGACATCCCCGTGCCTTGGTGGGTTTTGGACAGTAACACATTTTGCTCTCAACAACCCTGTACAGTCAGCTTCCTCTTGGACCATCCCCACCCTCCAGCCCCTCGGATAATGTGGCGAACCCCTTGTGTGATAGCAAAGAGCAAGAGACACAGAGAAAGCTGGCAAGAGCTACAAGAGCAGTTACAGTAGACACTGTCCAGCCACCAAGGTTGGAATATGGACATTCTGCACCAATGGCTGGCCCCGTCGCCCATACTGATCCTTTTGTAATCCCTTTGCAGTCCTCAAGATGGTGCCCTCACTCAGTCCGACTGTGCTCTGGAAGTCCAGCCCTCTCAGCAGCACTGTTCAGCCTCGATGAAGCCCTCTTTTTCGTGACCTCCCAGCTCCACCTCAGCGTAACTGGAGTGGCAGCCTTGGTTGCGGAACTTCATAGAGGGCCAGTAGTTATTGGTGCGTCGCTGAGGACAACAAACACTGCAGTTAGGTGGAGGTTATAGCAGCCTAAGGCCAGCCAGGTGCCAGACTCTCTGCAGAAATATGAGTGTGTGTGTTTATGTGGGGTATCCATATATAGAAAGTGCTGAATCCTTAGAATTTTTTTGCTATAATTTTTAGAGCTACAAAACCACAGGTGTGCAATGCATCAGGCTACCTGTGGCATAGCTACAGCCAGGTCTGAGTAACTGTGCTCACCTGCATGAGGTAGAATGGTGGAGCAACTGTGGGGTGTGTGTTGATGTAGTAGACAGCCAGTAAAGTCAGGGCAACAAGCAGGACCAGGGCAGCCACTACGCCCGCTATGATGGCTGTGTTCTCTGTTATCCCTGTGTGGTTTGGAGGGCCTGTCTGTAAGTCTTAGGGGAAGAAAAAGAGAGATTGTTGTTCTTCTTATTACAGCGATTCTGCACATAACTGACTGAATGGGTTGCTGATTTGTGTTCCCAAACTAGCTGGGATACAAATAAAAAAATGGAGGTGAGTAAAAACATCTCTCCACTTCATTACTAATTACTGTCATAGTGCCCTTGAGCAAGGCACCTGGAATGAACAGGACTATGTGAGTGTGATGCAGTGTATTGCTGAGGAACAGCATACATTCATGTGCAGGAAAACATTACCTGGGTGGATAAAGGTAAAAGAAAATCTCTGTTTAATTTAATGCACAATATAAATTTAATTTTTGGATAGTAAAACAAGAGAAGACAAGAAGCTGGAAAACTATGATAGCAAAGCCACAAATTCACAACACAAACACAATGGGACACCACAGGAATTAAAACCGGGAGACTCAGCGAGGGTCATCATCAGAGGAAAAGTTGTCTCTGTCCTTCATTATTACTGTCTTCACCATTCAAAACACACATAACCGATTCGGGACATTGTGCTGAATTGTTAGAAGAGCTTGCTGGCTAGCCTACTCACCACCGCCATGGTAGTTAATGTGTAGTTTGGTGTCATCTGTGGATAAAAGAGAGTGTTGTCGTGCGGAAGAACGAGATGATTGGAGGGAGACAAACAAGACAGGACAAGACAGTCATCCAGAATAATTTCAGCAACAGACATGCATGGCGTTAACCTCTGCTTTTACTTCAGAAGTGAAGCAATGCAACACTAATGTAGCAGACGGAAAGCACAGAGAGCAAAACATATAACTATGGTCCATATTGCTGATTATAAGGTAAAATACTCTTATTAAGACTAATTTATTCTATTTCAAACTCAGTGATTACATACAAACAACACTCAAACTGTATCAGAGCAGGCCAAATGCAACCAACCCTGCTGAAATGTCAGCCTGGTGGAAAACAAGCGGGATTCCCCTGAGTGATGCACTCAGCAGGAGAAAATTAGGCGTGTAAATGCCTGATTGTGAATTTCATGCCACCACACCAGTGTGTATGCACTAAAATAGTTCTCCGCATTTGTACTCAGCAAGCCTCAGAATTAAATGGAAACAAATCTTTCTATCTTAAAATACCATACAGAGAAGAATAACCACAACTTCCCAATACATTGTAAAATGCTTGTGTATGTATTGCACCTAGCTGTACTTTAAAAGACAAAGCCCTCTCACTTCACACACCTGGGTGTTTTGTGGGTGTTTTTGCCTAAAGTGACTTGGCTTGAGTGCGCTGTGTGGTGAAAGATTTGATAACATTTATGTAACACGTTGCCCAGGAGAAGTTCAGAGATGCATCATGTCCAAGTCCTAGCTGGTTGTGGGATATTTAGAGACAGGCTTGCAGCTCTTTTTCTTCCTTTCTTTCTGTTCTTTCATTTTTTCTCAGTAAAGAAGTTCAGTTTTACCTACCTTGGCTCTACCCTTCCCCAGCTGTCTGGTTCAGAGTAAATCTTACCCTCAGTGACGGGATGATCTTCAAGCTCTGCTGAGGAGGGAGTGGGACCTGGGGAAGAGTTGTTGAAGGACCCCACGGATCCCTCAGTTCCCCCCGGGTTGTAGTCCTCACATGTGCCCTTTGCCTACGACACATAAAGTAATGCATTTAGTTCTAAATGTATGCATGAGTGTTGCTCAGTTCTCGCTTCCTCAGCTCACCTCTTCAGGACAGTTGTAATCCAGCCACTCTTGTCTGTAGCGGTCAATTCCATCAGAGCATCTGAAATACAAAAGAATAACAAAGGCAGGACCGTCAGACGCTTTGTTGTACGATAAACACTTTATGCATTAAAACAGTTCCATCCTACCGTTGAAGTGTGTTGCACCAGCCGCAGCCGGTTGTCCAGTTGGATGTCAGGCAGAGTTCACAGGACGTGTGCTGAAGACAGGCTGGAGGAATCAGAAGAATGTTCTGAAGTTATGAAGGTGAGAGTGAAGAGCGAGGCTAGATTTGTGTGTCATGGTATTGGCATGCCTACACGCATACTTACTGGGCAGTGGTGTGAACTCGAAAGCAGATCTGGTAACAATCTTTGTGGTGTCGATCTCAACGCGGTGATATTCGTAGATAGTACGCCGCTTGGCATCTGTCAAGACAAATATAAAATGTCTGTGTTTGTGCAAACTCTGTTGCTGCGTTCCAGGAAAATGTTTCTCTTTTGCGATTTCATTATTCTGCAGACGACCCAGCGCTGTCAAAAATTAAGCGCTGGTGTTTGACGATGAGTCACAGTCATGCAGAGATATATTTTGATGGTTTTGAGGTCAGTCGTGCTAACCCACATCTGTTGAAGAGGAAGTGAGAAAAGTACATGTGCTCTCAGTGAACTGACCTGAGAACTGTGAGGAGGGGAGGAGGGCCATGAAAGCATCAGATAGTCCCACCTTCACCGGGTGCTCTGTGGAGTTTATTTTCTCCACTGGTAAAGGAACCTGAGTGGAAAGAGGAGAGGTTGTTTTACCATGGTTAAAACTTACATTAAAGCTAAGGATGGGTTCCATTTTTTCTTGTCTGAATGGAAAATACAAGTATGGATTGATGAAGAACACTGAGTTGAAATCCACAACGTACAACTCTGTAGTTGAAAACAATCGTCCCATTGCCATGGAGGACTGCCTGGAAAGTAAAAGGTCCTTCAGCTTCCCGACCCTGAAGCCGCACTTTGTCCCACTGCACCACAAACAGATTACCTGAGCAGGGCGGGACACAGAGGGTGGTCAAAGATAACGAGGAGCTCCAGACTACAACCCACCCTCACCAGAAACATCCCACTCACCATTGTCCATGTACCTCACTGTTGAGTTTTTGGAGAAACTGGGGTCGAAGTTTGCCATGAGGGGAGCAATGTACTGTGTGGCGGTCAGCATTCGATGAGTAATTTCCCCCGTGAAAATGAACCCTGGGAAAGATCCAGAGCAAAGGTTCAAATATTAAAGACACAAAAGAAAGCAGCGACCTCTTTGACCCAAACTGATTCCTCGTTTTACCTCTAGGTCATTGTTACTGCTGACATTGAAGCAAGGTGATTAAAAGAAGACCAGACTTGCATGAACAGACACTAACGATTCATTTGTCATTTCTATGTCTCACTTTCAGCGAGGGGAAGTCCTTGTGGGATTGACTGATTTATGGACTTGTCAGCCAAAGGCTCCTCAGCATCCTAATATCAACATCAAGGCCTCAGGTCCTTGAGGTTGGAGGACCCTGCCGTTTAAACAAAATTTATCTGTCTTGCCTGTATGAGAAAGTTGAGATTTTGTGCCTTTAAAATTCATGAACCTCTACACCTGTTACTTGTGCGAGCTTTTCTGCTCAGTCACACTCTACAAGCTTCCCTATTTTTATAATCATGACCCACTGAGAGAAACATGTAATACAGGAATAAACCACAGTGTAACAGAATGCTCTTTCATATTTTGCAGTATGTGCATCTTCAAATTTTCATCTGCTACCTGGAATATAGTTTCCCCAGGAGATGTCTACCCAAGAATAAACCATAATAAGACTGATTTTGTTGCGGTGGATTGATTGATTTCCTCTTTGGCAAACTGTGTTGGATTTAATTTATGTGGAAGGACAACAGCTGGTAATTCAAACAATAACGGCTTATGTTTAATCCACCGCTCATTAAGAGTTACACAGCTAAGGGATAGCACAAAACATGACCCAGTACTGCTTAATTCAAAAAGGCTGTGCTCTAGAAAAAAAAGAAAGGAATCAATTAATTTTACAAGTTGTCTTTTTTTTTTTGTGAACCTGAATATCAAATTTTCATCAAACACCCCTTCCATAGCCATTAGCATACCATTTATCTGGAGCTGAAGCAGGAATGGGGAATCCACAAATAACTCTCTCTTGCAGAATGATTCTCTTAGGGTGAAAAATTATGTTACACATATTAGAGAATTTAGGACATGTATAGCAAGTCTTTAAGCAATTAGAAGTATCAGAAAGTAGACGGCATTTACAATTAACTAGATCTAGTATAGCCTTGCGTGCCTGAATATCCCCCCAGGCTAGGGCAAAGTCTCCTTCAACTCACTGGTTGACATTCGGTTTCCTGATGGGAAACCCAAGTTAATGTGATTTGTTACTTTGACAAGTAAGACAAGGTAAAGCTTACCACCAGTTGCTATGGTGATTTGTCTCAGGTAGTGTCCATAAAAGGGGAAATCAAATGAAAGTGCCACCCTCTAGAAAAAAGACCACAATGTCAGATATGGCTGGGTGACAAAGTGGACCAGTGTGTGTGTGTGTGTGTGTGTGTGTGTGTATGTGTGTATGCGCACTCATCTCACCGCTGCCTGTCGGTGTGTATTGGACAGTATGCCGTGGATTCTGACTTGGCCCTGCTGCAGGGTGCTTAGATCTACCCACAAGTCCTCTGTTCGTGTGTCCCTTGGACCAAAACTCTGCCATCTGTAATACCTCTGGGAGTCCTCCTGAGAGAAAGAGGGCACCAGTTAGGACAGGGAAGTTTTCACCAAAGCATGATACATGGTCACACTGCAAAACATCTCCATCTTAACACGTCATTTAGTGTCCTGTAGTGCATTACAATCTTGTTTTTCTTAAAACAAGTCAAAAAGTCTGACAGCAGGATGAGATAATCCCACTCGTTTCCAGTGCAGGAACAATGCAGGAAAGTATATTGAAAATACTTTGGGAAAAAAAGGGCAGATCATCCCACTAGTATCAAGAAAGTGACACTTGATTTGAGAAAATTATGGAAACAAGTTGATCAGCACTGGAAACAAGTGGGATTATCTCATCACACAGGCAGTTTTTATTACTTGATTGAAGGTAATTTCATTAACCTGAAATCAACTTATTTATAGATTCAATTTACATTTTAAGCTTTATTGTCTTAACATGATCAGGTGTCTTTGTGACGGTGGACCAGATAAGCATCAGGGTTAGCAACAGTAGAGCACCAGGGGACTGATCTCCTCTATTTCTGGACATACTGTTCCAGCTGGGGGAGCTGTTTACACATGACACACAATGCATTGGCATTGAGGGTCTACGAGCGTCTTCCAACAGATTTCCAATCTTGAAGGCATTATTAATGTATGCCACGGTTCAAGGTGACAGAGAGCAATGGTTCTGGGGTTTAGTGTGGGCTCAGAAAGTGGAGCAGTTAAATGCAGTGCTCTCGCTGCCTCTCCGGATGCTCCATATACAGCAAGTGACCCACTTTTTCTCCCTATCTCCACTCCCTGACACCAGCCTGTGTTTCTTGGTGGGTAGGAGATGGGGTGGGGTGGGGGTGTCTCTCGGTCCCGCACACTCCCCCCATGCATACACATGCACAGTTGAAGCACCTCATGCTGATTTGCGAGAGAGATCCCCAGCGGGAAATAGGTCGAAGGTCTAGCAAATCGGGATCAGACCCAAACAAAGGCAGCAGCAGCGCACAGCGCAGGGCTACTTGAGGTCCTGTCCAACACAAGTGAGTCATTCCCAAGCACACACTCGCACATACACACGCATACACACATGCACAGCCACACTTAAGCAAACACTGTAAGTTGGCAGGACAAGGCCGTGGTCTGTTTTCAATTTGCACTGTAGGGGAAGGGGGGAAAAAAAAGTGCAACACAATTTATTTGGTGGAAATTTTACTCAGGCTGATTCAAGTAAAAGAAGAATCTGCTATATAAAACACAAATGAAAACTTCATCATACACACACACACACACACACACACACATACAACCACCCACTGCTACAACCACACACACATACACCCACTAAAAAGATAATGCATTAAGCATGGCACCAGACAAATCCACCTGTCTGTGCTATCCAAAAGAAAAACCGAACAACACTGACCTCTTCTTTACGTTTCCTTATCATGGCTGTAATGTTCTGCTTTTACTTTTGTTGATTTATTTTTTTTAAACTTCAATCCTCCATACCTTGACAAGAGAGCTCATGACCCTGTGTGACCCCCTCTGCAGAATGATGCATGCAATGATGATTTGAAATGTGTTTTCATTAATTCCAAGTTTTAACAGCAGCTTCAGCACATGTCAAAAGACAAATTTCTCCCTTTTGCCTGCAAAATGTACATAATAAAGCTGTTGATTAAATTAAATGGAATCAAGTATATGAAATGCACATAAAGAAGCTCTGTGAGCCATACACAAATGTTAGGTTGGTTATAAGAGGACACTGGTCTCACCACTATGCGGGTCATGTTGTCAGGCAGGGTATCAATGGCAACGCCTCCTCCCAGCGTGTTGCGGGCCACTCTGTGTTTGTGTGGGCTCTGCTGGTCCCTGCTGGTTCTGTGCAAACCGGACGGATCTGCATCTGTTCGCAGTGGTGTCCCGTTCAGTGCATCTAAAACAAGACAGGCATTATGGTAACGGAGCATCGCCAAAACATTTTTTGCGGGCTCCGTGGAGAAACCAAGACCTTGTTTCACAATGGGGCGACTGACTCAGTGAGCAAGCACACGTCTCCTGAGTTTTTTTTATTGCCATGTTTTCCTAATGTTTTGCTGTAATAATGTTTTGCTGGAGCAATCAATCAACTTCTATGCACTTTCTTCGTCATTTCTTGAAGAATTAGAGCAAAAAACTCTAGACTCCAGCCTTTTTTATAGTAATGGAGTGCTTTGGGAAAACCATAAGTGTTAGATTCTCTTCGTGGATTTAAAAGGGTCTGAGGGAAACTTGAATACAATGTGGTCAGATTTAATCTAAATTCTTACAAAGATTTTAAACAGTTCTGTGCCTGCGGTAACATTTGCTCTTTATTGGTTACCATAATCTGGGTCATTAACAGGCAGACATGTACACAGAAAATCAAATCAATGTTTAGAAGTTTTTAGGCAATAAATCAAGGGGCTGGAAAAAAAAACAACAGGCAATAACAGGAGAGGAACACACATTAGCACATTTACATCTGTGATACAGCCTCATGGCCATCATTATTATTAGCATTATTACCTTTTTTTGTTGTTTTTTTTTACAAATGTTCGAGCCTGGTAATGTGGCACATGTGTTTTGGCCAGACTTCGCCGCCTGTAAAGTGAATTCTGGTGTAATTGTGTAAGACGATATGAGCTTCATTTGATGTTACTGCTCTTTATTTGCCAGCTAATCCCACTGCGAGTATAATGTGTGTGTCAGGGTACATCACTGTGTGTGTGTGTGTCTGTGTGTGTGTGTGTGTGTGTGTGTGTGTGTGTGTGTGTGTGTGTGTCTGTGCACACCCACATAGAATTGCATGTGTTTCCACGTCATCTGCTCAAGAAATCATAGGCCGATGTTTGTATTTTCACATTCACGTCCCTTGAGAAGGAATACAACTCTCAGTTTACCGTAACTGGTTCGTGACTCACTGTCCTGTGCACTTTTCAAGTTAACCACTTGACAGAGTTGCTGGATCAGCAGGAATTGCTGATCATTCAGGGGGGCGGAGGGTCTCTGCAGTTTTCTTAAAGTAAACCGGCTGGTTGAAGGAATAAATCCAGCTTGCTGTCTGGATTTTATGTGGATTGCAGTTCATGGAATCGGGTGATTAAGTAATGGCATGTCACGGTCATCTTAAGAGAGCAAAGGCCTAGAGCCAATCTGGGGTGGAGCCCTTTCTCTCTGTGTCCGAAGCCTAGATGGGTGAGGTGATACAACTTATTATTCTGGAAATCAAACAGAGGATTTGTCGAAAAATCCTGTAATTGACTCTTGTTATGTCTGCTGAGAGCTGGATTCACGCCATGAGCTAATGGTTGGACAGGGAAGACGGGTCAGAGGCTGATGTTTAATTTATGCTTCGACCTGACTGGACTTGATTGAGTCAGACAGGCTGAATTTCTCACTTAATCTCTGGGGCTCGGGGGGGTTTCATGAGTAGAAAAAGATATTGGAAAATGCTCTCCGGAAATTACAACGATTTTAAAAAGCAGCCACTTTTAGGCTCACACAAAACTAAAGCCCATAAGTATGGTCCATACTTAGGAGAGAAATTGTTTGGAATTTGAGTTTGGCTTGGCTCCAGTTTTAAGTCCTGTGGTTGAGCTCCAGCGGGGGGCACTCGCTGCATAGAAAGTGAGGAGCAAATTGAGTGAATTTTCTGTAATTGGGGAAGCAAAGAGACAACGAGGAAGAGGGAATGAAAAAAGAGACATTCAAAATTTAAAGAAATGGGACAAGAGAACGAAATGGAGAGAGGGCATCACACACACAAGGGAGGTGGCTCTAATGAGGAATCTTGTTTGATTACGGTGCAGTGGAAGCTATTTCCACAGCTTCAGAATGAGAGGCTCCTAAATGGGTCAATTTGGCTGTGAGTATCGCCCCTAAACAGCTGAGGAGGTACCAGGCAGCAGAGGGAGGACGTGAAGAGGAGGTTTGACGAGGAGGAGGAGGAGTAACGCTGGAAGTGGCCAATCAGGGCCGGCACATCGGTGGCCAGGGTATATACATACAAGTCCCTGAGGAGTGACCTCAATCACAAATCTGCCTTTAGCTTGCACCGAGACATGCAAGTGCTTGTGTGCATTTGGGAACATGCACACAAACACACACTCTATGTCACACACACTCACACACAGCTTTACCCATATATACCTCTGTAACAATATACAGGTTTACATTTAAATGCTTCACTTTTCAGGTTTTGATTTAAAGGAACAGTTCATGCAAAATACAAATGCATGGATACCTACCATACGCCACAGCCTTCAGGTGCAAAGTGTTTTCATAGAGAACTGTTTCCTGCCAAAGAACACCTGCAAATTATATCTATCCGCCGCCAACAAGTACAAATTAGAAGTGGAAAGATACAATTTGCACTTGTTCTTTGGTAGGAAAATATTCCTAAAGAAATTCTTTGCCCCAGACGGTTGTAGTATCCATTTAATCGTTAATAGAAAGGTCAATGAGATGTTGTTGATGAGTTTCTCACATGTAAATTTTTGACAGTTTGAGCTCCACAAAAACATATCCACCCAGCCCTATTGTGTGGGGGACAGGGGGGGAACATGATAGACTGGAAACCTTACCAAACAACACAGAAAAGGTCTGGATGGATAGCCTGCATTTAGGGGAAAAAAATACCTTTATTTGTATTTTGGGTGAATTATTCCTTTAAATTGTCAAGACTGTTTTGGCTACCTCATAAGATGTTAAAAACCTTCAAAATATAGAGCAAGCAATCTTTTTCTTTCAGTGCCAGAACATCTTTCACCACTAACCCAGTTGTCCTGGGTAGACGTGGACCTGGATGTCACCTGATAAAGGCCTCAAAGGTGTTTTGAGGAGGGAAATACCTAGCATGAGGACTCAGTGCATCAGTGAATTCAGCTAATCACAATAGCAGCAGGAATGCCAGGCCCATGTGCATGTGGAAGCTGTGCAGGGAATGTGAAGACTTGTGCAGAAAAAACACCCTGGTTGTATTGAACCAGGGCCCAAAAATTCAAAGGCTCAGATGGCAGATGTGACTAATTCACCGGTGGTGAATAGCAGGTAGCTTGCAAATAACTGCCATGTGGCACTTGGTCTGTGGTAAATATTCACTCTAATCTGATGCTCCCTCTCCTATAAGGGACAAATTCAGAGCTCTAAATACAGACCATTCCTATTTGCTGCCAAGGTACCGCCAGAACGCCAATTTACACCCAAAAGCATCTGCAGAATGTCGTTTTCTTTCTTTGGGATCGGCTCAACACTGAACTGAGCTGATGTGAAGGCTGACCAGGATGATTTTAGTATACACTTCCACTGCTATTTAACCTCTTCAGCTCTGCCCTTCCCATTGGAATTGATGGGTTTGTCACTGCTGCATGGACAAATGTTGTTTGAACCCACAAACTTTTATTTGACATTGCCAAAGATGCCAAATATGTCCTTCTGAATTACAGGAAATGTGCATAAAATGATGCACCAGACATCTTCATATTTTCTCTTTGATATAACTGTGAGGCCATAAAACAATGGCATCTCAGTTTTTAATATTTCACTCAATATAAGCAGAATATGTATATGACATTGTCGCACCACATGGAAAAAATCTGTTTTCTACGTTGGAAGCTTCTTAAGAGGAAAGTTAAGGGAAAATCAGAGTTTAAGAGGTTAATCTAAGCTATCCCGTGGCACCAGAAGTGCATTTGAGGACGGCTGGCCTGAGTGCCTATGAAACCCCCAACCTTGGCAATACACTGCACAACTATCCTGAGGTTACGGTGACATAACCCTGTCGCATCAGAGGTTTTGAAGCGATGGCAGCGGCGTGGCGGCGGTGTCCACTCTATCTGCTGCCTCCAGAAGCGTCTGCATTGCAGCAACCACCTTGCAAATCAAGTGGGCGCTGGGAATCACGTAGGAGGGAGCTAAACTAGGGCAAGCATTTTCAGCCACGTGTATGCTATGGACGTGAAAATTGCATTCATTCATTCCTTCCATCATTGTCTCTCCCTCCTCCCTTTCTCTCCTCCTGATCTCTCTCTCCTGAAACTTAGCCGCATTGGCTTCTTCCATTTCTCATTTTTGACTTTGAGCTGCATCCAAACTGTCTGAAATCCTTCCTTTACTTGTAATTTTTCACTGACCTCACCGCTAAAGGTTTATGACAGTTGTCAAGGAAAGGGAATTGGTTACTATTTGAAAGTCGCCTATGAAAGCTAGACAGCAACATGAGATAAAGACTAGACAGGTATGGAAGCCAATAAAGCCATGTTCTTCCAGTGAGACGGCAGATGATGGTCTTTCAGTCTGTTCGGCTTTTGGTGGATAAAGTTCACCGGATGATCAATTTCTCTCGAAAAGAACCTCTCGCTGGGTGATGATTCCGAATAAACTGTGCAGATGTTTCACAGCCGAGGTGAAGATACGCGCAGGGAATGGACAAATGCACTTATTTGGGAATGAGTTTATGTGTGATCCTAATACAAGAGAACAAAAGGCCAATGTCTTGGCTCCACGAAAACAGAAAAACACTCACACTGAAAAGAGTGCACCATTATGTTGCTGCAGTCCAGAGTTTAGAGCACAGAAGGGAGAGAGCGATGATTAAAGTCTCAAGATACAAGCAAGGTCTTGGCCATGCAGTTTTCCAATTTGTGTGCTATTGGAGATGAGACATGGGCAGTGTCAATATGGGGATTACCAGAACACCTGCAGTCTTCCAGCAAAAATAACATTAGCAGAGCAGTAATCACTAGCTAAGGTCATTGCTATGTGCGTCTGTCTGTGTAGTTGCAATTTAGCACCACGGTTTTATAGTGGATGGGTTTTACAGGGTGATCTATATTAAAAACAGCCTGGAGCTTATGGTGTGGGAGGCAGCCATTTTGGCACCTGACACCCACCAGAACAGCTGTAACCATAGCACACAATCACAAACACAGGCAGCTGGACTGATAAGGCCCCAAAATGGAAGAGAATAAAATATGTATTACATATAAATTTGAATGAATGGATTATGCTGAGGGTTTAGGAAATAACTGATTTTTTAAAATCCTGCTCTGCGGCGACATTTTTCTTTTGTGTTTACTTGTTGTTTCTATTCTGTTTTCAATTTGGAGTTCACATCCAGTTCAGTTCTGGTTGTCAGATGGGGATTACTAGCTGTACTTCATTTTCTTTTTTTTTGTTTTTCATGGCTGTGTTATTTATAGAATATTTATAAATGAATAAATTGAAACACAGCAGCGCCTTACTTGTTTGAATCCCTCTGTAAAACGTTTGAAACACATTTTGAAGTAAAAGGTCAAAGTCGATTCAACAAATGACACTTGCATGCACATAGCTAAAGTATATGCTGCGTGATAAAGGAACTGAAACTATTTTAATTCCTTTTTATGTGCTAACCACTCGGCTCCATCCGCCTTGCTGCACATTTTCCCACACTGCATATCTTTTGTATCGTGCTCGTTCAGATTAACAAATATGAGGTCTGGATAATTGAGCTTCTGTGGTTGGTTAATGCCACATTTGCATGGTGAGTTAGAAAGTCTTAGCCTTGGGGCAGATTTGTGATCGGTTGTCTGTAGGAGACCAGAGCTGGACTGCATGGCTATGCTGTAAGACAAAAACAAAACAAAACAAAACAATCAAGCCTCAGATGATTGTCTCTTTGTGACAACCTAGAATGGGTCTAAGGGGAAAATAATGGTGCTGTGGAATTTTTAGCTCATCTAGGTCATTTCTCTGTTACTTCGGGCCCACACAGGCTATTGATCAATACAGCCTGTCATGATTTAGATCAAAGTAATATTTTCATCAAACTGAGGCCATAATTCATCAGCGTGGAACAAGTTGTCTTCACTTTACTCCCACAACTAGCTTCCCTGCTCCTTTAAGACAACAACTCTCACAGCTGCTAGGAGGTTGCAATTCAATTCATTCTTACAGCAGGGACATAACATAACACACACACACACTTTTATTCAATTTACACTGCAAAAATAACAAGTCATTCACTCTCGTATTCAGGTTTAAAATCTTGTTCTTAAAACAAGTGAAAAAAAAAAAAAATCTGCCAATGTGATGAGATAATCCCACGTTTATCCAATGCTGATGCAACTTGTTCCAAGACTTTTTTTGAATCAGGGGTCATTTTCTGCCTTATTCTGATTTGTTTCAAAATATTTATACTTGTTCCCAGACAAATTCCTTAAACAAGAGGAACTTCATTGGAAACCATCGGGTTATCTCATTCCACTGGCAGATTTTTTTTTTCTCTCGCTTGTTTTAAAAAAACAAACACCACGAACATGAGACAAAATGGCTTGTTAAGATGGAGGTTTCTGCAGCGCGTGCTGTGCGTCGCCTGAAAAACTGCTCAGGTAGCGACCACGTCTCTGATTTTTACAAGCTCGTGTGACCAAGCATGAGATGACATTTCATTAAAGGAGCCTTGCCTAAAAGTCAAGCAATTTCAAATGCCCTACATACTATACTGGGCCTGAGGCCACATAAAACATCACAACTCCGGGAAACACATTATTTCATTTTGGTGTGCCTACGAGAAACAACAGAATTCACAAGGGGGCCCATCCCTCGCCATGTCCCCTCACACTCAGTCTTCATGGTCCTCATTCCAATAAGGAGGTTTGGCACACAATATTTACGCCTTCTTTCAATGTCAGTTTCATTTTTTCCTCATGCAAGGCTAGATAATATTATAAAATTGCATGCAGCTGAGATGAGGACACATTTGCATACTAACAAACGACGTGCTCAGTCCCACTCAGAGAATGGGGATCCTGATTCGGTTAATTGGTCACTTGATGTGGAGCTCATGCAGGAGGCACATTAGGATCCTAACTTGTGCTAATGAGGCTCACAATAGGCTCTTCATCATGTACAGGGGAAGCTCAAGCTGGCAGCGACACGTGCAGACGCGGGATATGGAGTGTGTCTTGTAGATGTGACCCTGGGGTGCAGCATTTGTGCAGGTCGGTCTGTGCATGGGGACCAGCATTTTGACATTTTGTCAGTGATGCTGATCATTGACATGCAAGGATGGTGAATGATTTCTTTCTAACGGGCAGCATCTGATGTTTGGACGGTGGCAAATGCAGCTTCTAAAAAACTTCAAACATTACTCGCCCTGAAATATTACATAAGTAAAAATGACATGAAATAAGATCAGGGTGGTTTACTGGATAGTTGCCTATCTTCCAAAAAACGTGACAGCACTTATTTGGACTCATTTTGGTTACATTTTTGGCACGCTGGGTTTCACCAGATTACGAGTTTTTGATTTGCTGCCTCAGGTTGCTGCAGAATATATTTCCCCAAGGAAAGAGCAAGGGCAATAAACGATGAATAATGGAGCTCTGGCGGGCAATGTTCAATCAAGCTATTGAAAAGACTCCACTGGGACCATTAACAAGTCGCTTTCCCCTGTTCAAATTCAGATGGACGACCGAAGAGGCCAAGGAGGGGACACTGGGAGGGTCTTGTTAGCTCATTCTCTTTTTCCACAGTAATTGGGGACCTTCCTCCAGGTTTTGTGCACTGCGTGGGGGAGAAAGGCTGGGAACACGGTAAATGTAGAGATAATTTGTCGATCACACACATCCACAGTAAATCCCAACTCACATTTCTACACCCTACGTCAAGCTGTGGGGCTAAATGTTGGACATGTGAAGATACGGAGACGAATGTATAGAGTTGCAGCGGAGAACTCAAACCTAACCCTGGGAATAAGACACAGAGGCAGGGGAGACCCGACAGTGTATCCAGGGGTGGAGATGAATATGGACTTTCTGCTGGACATGGAGTCCTCAAATCAAGTCCCCATTTTGTCAGGCATATGTTAGGAGTGTGTTGCCCCAACTGGGCCCTTCTACAGGCTGTGTTGGGTTGTCCTCTGCAGAGCCGGGCCCCTGATCAGAGGAACTGGGACCACAGGAGAGGCCAGAGAAAGTGGAGCACCGCTGATTGTCGGAGGAGGAGCGGCAGAGGAAGAACGGGGGCTGGCTAAAAATAATGCATCTCCAAGGAGAACAAAAATACATACATGCGCATACACAGACATACACACACACACACACACTTGCACAGACACACTTGCACGAGCAGGCAGAGAGGCATACACATAAAGAAGACATAAGGAGCAACTATAGGTATATTTACGGCACTGTGGGTGACGAGGCAGATGCACGCACACCCACACACACACACACACACTCACACACAGACCCAAGCTGATGATGAGACTGAGTGAGAAAGGACAGCAGGAAACTCCTTCTGAACTGAAACATCGGTTATTCTAGATTAAGTTCTCCATTATTTGACTTTTGCTACTTTTTAAAAAGCAATGTTTCATTCCTGCTGCGTTGACAGCGTGCCACGCACATTCATTTTCTGTTTTCCAACACACAAGCAAATGCACACCAGACAATTTGTTTTTCAAGTCAGGAATATGGAGGATTTTGGAATGGCATCCTTAGAAAATCCAATCCTCCACACAGCCTTTCATGTGCTTCCTCTGACTCAGACTGATAAATGTCAGGGGACCTGTTAGCCTCTCTCGCACTCTTACACTCTCTTACACGTACACACACGCACACACACTCACACGCGCATAAACACACACTATTCCACCAAACAAAATGGACAAAAAAGTATTGTGTCTTGCAGGATGGGCTGCTGCCAAAGGTAATGGCAAAGAATTCAGGTCAGATAATATTTCTCCTCACCGTCCCAGAAATCAGACAAGTGAAAACTATTGTGTGCAAAAGATGCTGTCAAAGTGTGTATTGCACAGTTGAATACCTGTGTTATATTAGAAAACAGGTCTTACCTGTTTGCCCTTGTGCCCAAACTCTCCCCAGCTCTGCCTGGGAGAGACAGATCAGGAGAACCGCACAAAGCCCCATGTCCAGCTGACTTCTTCTCCCTCCTTCTCCCTCCACAACTCTTCGCTGCTCCTCTCTTCTTCTTTTCCCCTGCTTATCCTCTCTCACTTCACTGCAAGAGGGGCGCCTGCTCCTCCACTCCCCCACCTTTCGTCGTTCTCCCTTCCTCTGCTCTCCCACTCACTGCTTTTTCCCCTACTTCTACCAAGGTTTATTGCTTTTCTCTCTCCTCTTGCCTCTCTCCCTGCCTCTTCTTCTGTGCCTTACGTCCTTGTTTGTCCCTCAGAGGAAGTTCTGGGATAATGTATCCATGGCAATAAGAGAGTTGACAAACAGCTGATGAAGTGGTGCAGATTCAGAGGCTGTGTTTTCTCTGTGCTCTTCCCTCGGTCCAATCTCATTATTTTCTGCTCCTTCAAATCAAACCTCACTCTTCACTTCTCTCTCTCTCTCTCTCTGGATGTGTGTATCTTTCTTGAACGGAGCTCTATTTTTTAAAGACTTCCCCAAAGAGGAAATATTTATGTATTTCAACATTTTTTTTCTTTTTTTCTTTCCTTCCAAAAAAAAAAAAAAATGAAAGGGGAAAAAAGAAAAAAAGAAGAAGAAAGGCGGTTAGAATTGGGAGGAGCATGTCTCCCCCATGTGGAAGCGTGTTGAACCAAAACAAATGTGAAAGT